>VWYI01002711.1:370-22870 GCA_013399455.1 Anthoscopus minutus
TTGTTCATATGCCTGGAGCACTGTATTAGTTGCAGTCTCTATATAAATACATAGAAAGCTCTTATTTTTTATGCCCTAAGTCTCTTCTCCTGGAACAACTACATTGATATCTTTGCACAAATCCTGCCATAAATGTAATCCTCATTTACTTGCCTAAATGAGAAGGATTTTACCTGAATTATGAATTCACCTGAGCTGTGCAACATAAGAAACCATGAGACTTTGTATCAGATCCCTTTCACTCCAGTCTTTCCAAGCTTGGACTAGATACCTCAGAAAATTGTCATTTGTCCTATTTGCCAAAGTAGTCATATCACAGGCATTCCAAGTATTGTAACTATTCTGGGTCATCTCCTTATTTCTTCTTTATCCTGTCTTACTCTCATTAGAGTAGCCTCTGTTTGTGCATAAACTGGATTTCTACTCCAGTAGAAACATCTTCTCCAGAACATCTTCTGTTCTTGATTAAAGAATGTGTAAATCTCATCAGATTGTTAATAGAAGATAGAATAGGCCAGGACCCTAAAAGATGAATGCCAGGATTTGTTGGATACAATCCATAGCAAGCCCATTATGGTCCAGTCGGGAGGGAGATGAAGTATAAAGATTAGAACTCCAATCCCAAAATCCCTTGACACTGTCCCGTTTTTAGAAGGATATAAGATTGCCTTCTGTTTGCCATGAATAACCTATCTGTTTCAGTATAGTCTTTGTCCTAAAACTTTGAGGTTAAGTCTTAATACTTATAATGATACTTACTTATAATACTTAATAATGGTACTTCTCCAACCTTCTTCTTTCTTTGGACTTTCCTTCCTTTTAGTATTTCAAACTTTTAAAATGAGACACTTTGTTCTCTATAGAAAATTTATTTAGGTATGCTAATTTCTTTAGTCAGCTAAACATTCAACCCTTTTCCTTGTAGATACTCTTTAAAGGGCAAACTTTTGTACTTTTGTGGATCCTTGGGCTAGGAGTTGTAACTAATCATACAGTTGTGTTTGTTGAGAAATAAGTGTGTGAGAAACTCATAAACTACCAACAGAATGAAGAATTTAGCAGAAGATGTAAATACAGATGTGTGTTAACACATGAAGACAGGATATCTGGAAATTCACCTCAAAATATTGATTATTCTCCAAATAATAGAATTCTTGGTTTCCATTTTACTTTCTACTTACAATTCAAGAAAATTCCTATTTTAATTACTGTGAGAAATTTCTTTTCTAAGTACACAATCAATAAGTGCCAGTACCATTCTGTGAATCTGAACAACACCAGACTACAAGCTGGACACACTGCAGTTTCCTTGTTTGTGATGGATTATGCAGATTTTCAGTTGGACTTTAGTCATCTTATGTACTATAGTAGCAAACTATGAAACTACAGACAGTTCACATTTAGAGTGGTGGGTCTTTTCTTGATGTGTGTGCCTATCATAAGCTGCCAAGTTCTTCAGGAAAAAAGCCTCTCATTTTGACTGAATAACTAACTGCAAAGAAGATGAAGATAAAATGAAAAAGCAAAAATAGAAACAAAATATTTTAGGTTTTGAAATAAGACATACTTGTCACTGTCTGATGTCAGGTATTTTTAAAACCTGATAGGTTGAGTAGTAATTCCAGTTCATATGTATAGTCCTTTAGAACTGAAAATATTCTTCAATTATTCTTCAGTTTGTCCAATTCACTAAATTTCTCCATGAATCACCAGACTGCTGGGTCCCTTGTTCTGTTGAATCATTCTGCCATATCTGCTTAACAAAGGAGGATGAAATGTCAGCTACAGAAATATACTGGAAAAATTCTTATGTTTCTAATTAATAATTTCTTGCATTTGTAATTAATTAACAGATATAGATGCTGGTAAGTCCACTTTCTTTATTAAGTCCACTGTCAGCAGCAGTATATTTTGACTTTTTACATATTTTTCATATAACTTCTGGAAGAAAAAACACCAATGTATGGAAAAGAAATCATTACTAATTTTATATAAGATATTAATATTTTCATCGACTTTTTCCAATGTTACTTTAGAATATTTAATAATTTTGTTCTGTGTTCTGTTTTTGTTGTCTCTTCTATTTGGGGTTTTTACCTCTGTTGGATTGATTTGAAAGTTGTCCACTTTTACAAGTATATTTAAATAGTAGGAGCAGTATAAAAAGAAAGCCAGGAGTGATTCTATTTCTGGAGGGGTGGGGAAGTGTCTTACACAGCATTTTTCACACTTCTGAGCAGTGTCCTCTTGACCTTCAATTTAACATTGAGACAGTCACTCTTCTCCAAGAAGTGCTCAGTCATTTTACCAAATGGTCACATCTTTAGCAAACAAGGAATGTGCACAGGAAGGAATTAGTGTAGACTTCAAAGCCTCTTGTGCTTTGCAAGTTCCTTTATGTTTGAAAATGCTGAAGAAACAATTTGTGGAGGGCCTTGCACGTGACAACTTTTAAGAAATAAGAGATTAGCCAAATGTTCTCTGAATACTATCATGGGTGGGGAAGTTCAGAGGCACTTAATGCACTCTTTACTCCAGCTCTGGCATGCAGGCAGCAGGAGCACCCTGTTGTTGAGTGTGTTGTGCTCTCATGGGGATTGCAGTGAGTGTGGCCGCATCCAGGGCCTTATTTTAGTGCTTTCACTAAAGCTTTCAGTGTGGAAAATAAATCATGTACAACTGCAAGTGTTTTACAGTTCCACAGATGAGAAGGGGAAAGTGTTGCTTAGACATGTTGCACAGATGTGTTTCCTCTGAGTAAACTTAAATGTCTAATGCTAGAGCTGGCAAAGCATGCACTGTGTATTCTCACTGAAATGTGGTCTGTCTTTGCGTGTCTTTGTATCAGCTCAAAATTCAGGCCTCTAAGTACATTGTTTACATCCAGAGGAGTGTGAGCATAGCTGATGCTGGGTCAGGTCCTAATAGCCTATGTTCTGAGTATCCACTCCAGGTGTGTTATGAATGGCAGGCAGAGTGAGATGATAAGACAGAATAAAAAACTTGAGAACCTTCCCTCTTACATTCTCCCAGCAATGTGAGGCTCAAGAACCCTTTGTATTCAAAAGCTCAAATTAGATTTTAATCTATGGATTAATAATTTTATGTTTTAAAGTATGCAATTTGGGATTTTTCCCTGCTTATTCTGTAAAAATTAGTACTTTGTTTCTGTCTTGAATGTATTTAGGTCTTATTTCTAGGCCTTCAATCCTGTTAAACTTTGAAGAAAATTAAGAGAGAACAATGTCAACATTCGTACCACAGAATCAGACTTCTCAGATCCAGCTAATGCTCTTTGACTGTGTTTCAGAAGCTGCAGATCAACTTCTTCTGCAGCTGAAACCTGGCAGATTTAAACGAGATTTTTAGCATTATATAGTTACAGTGAAATCATTAAAGTTCTGTATCATAATAAAGGTTGATTTCATGTACCAGCAAATCTCTGCACAAAAGCTTGCAGGACATGACTGGTATCTCCCTCTAGTTGCCTTTTCTCCCTGTCTCTCACTCGCTTACTCAATCCATTCTCCTATTTTCCTAGACCATTATCTAATGATGTTGGGTGTAAGGAGATTATTTTCAGGATCTTGTTGTTGTTTAGCTTGACTCTTGGAACATAAATTTCTCTTTCAAGAAGACAAATTTTGTTTCTGTAATCAGCTGGGAAATATCCTGATGAAGAGCTTTGTTTATATTGTACAGATATATCAAAACCCATAAATGCCTTTTCTCTGATAGATGTTTTGCTGTACAGTATTGAATTATGAAAGCTGTAATAGCATATACAAGACTTATATAAATCGGTATCACTAAGTATCACTAATAACATGCTCAAAATTTGAAAGGTAAAGTTTTCTTCCCTGCTCTGTTGAAGCTTTTTCTGATAAGTGGAAAAAGAGGTATAAGACAGAGTTACAACAGCTGGCCTCTTCCAAAATTTTGTCTGTAAAAATAATAATTCAGATTTATCTAGTGCATTTTAATTCTCCATAGGAAAAAAATTAAAGATGTTAGGGCTAATCAGTGGTGAGCTAATGGACATCTGTTCACAATTTCTTCCTGCAAATCCTTTAAAGGCTGAAGTTTCTGTCTGCCTTGAAAACTTAGCAAGAAGAATTTGTTTCAGGCATTTCTTACCAGTATCCAAACAAAAAAAATCACCTCACTTGATTTATTCTGAGTAAAAAAAGAAGGGAAAAAAGAGCCTTCATTCAAGAATTTATTTTAGCACCATTTACTTCTCTGTGCACACTTTATGTTTAGATGCCATTTATAAGTATCTTACTATCATTTGTTAAATTTTATGACAATTTTTACCATTCGCGATGACTGTAACTCATGCATTAAACATGCACACGTATTTTAACAATATTTGCATCTTATAATATGCTTTCTAACGACTTGTCATAGACTCGTCAGTTAAACATTTATTTTACAAATGCATTTTGTAATATGCTATGGTAATAAACTATAAAAAAGGTATCCCACCTTGTAATATTTTCAGATGGATGAATAATGCATTACAAATTCTACCTTCATTTAAAACATGACCTCTATTCTGATGAAATCTGATACATTGTCTGGATTTATGGTGATCACTGAGTTGTGTGAGGTGCTGTCAATCTGCGTTCTGATTAATTTTCCTAGTTGATAAATTTGAATTCATCTGTAAATATTTACAAAATAATATAGTTTATTTTTTTCAGTTCTTTTATTTTTATCCTCCTGATTAAGTTAAACGAAACGTACCAACCCTCATCTAGCTGGGAGCTAATTTTCATTCAAATAATTTTTGAAAATTCAATTCAGTTCTGATATTGATTATCAAAATCATGATTGTTATTTTGCTGGCTGCCTAAGTTTGTCATATGTGTCTCTAAAGAGGCCTAGGCTACTGTCACATCTAATCTAATGAGCTCTGTGAAGCTGAAGGGTACATAATACTAGAAAATTATATAATAAGCCACAATAAAAACATGTTTTTACTGTTTATCATTTTAATTTTCACCTACATCTGATTTTACATACTTTTAAGTACTATGGAACTTCATTCAAATCAAAGTTTTGCTTAAATAGCTATCGTCATCATTGTCAGCCTACTTTCTGGCTTCCTGAAACACCATGCTGATTTTTTCAATAGTTTTTTAATATGAATGTTCATATTCTCTGGCTAATTTCTCTCTGAGTTTACACACATGTGTAGATTGTAATATTTTTTTATTTCACCAGAGATTCCTTCTCCAAAACTGAGGTGAAGGGAATTTGAGGATTACTTGATTATGGGTTTCTTTACACAGGCTATAGAGTATTATATGTGTGCCCATAAATCTGGTAGTAGAACAAAATGATTGAGGATTTCAGCAGTATTCTTCATTAGTTACCCTCCCATATCTGAAGAAAAACTGAAATGTCTGGCAGTTTTACTTTTGCTGTTTGCCAGGAAATAATTTTAGGGCATTGCATCTATGTGATGCTGTCTGAATGTGTGAAGTCAATACAGAGTAGTCTGGTTTTACATCTATTTAACATAAATACAAATGACTACTTCAGGTGCATACTAAGGAGAAGTCAATGTTAGATAATTGGTCTCTTGGAAGAGGGCTTTATTGCACCAGACAATAGAAGGTTACACCTTGTCTCTGTCTTTCACCTTAATAGTCCAGGCTCAAGGGCCTTTTGTCACCATTCACAGTCAAGGCACTTTTAGTCAACACATTGTTGTCAACACATAGTCAACACAGCTTTAAGAGACAAATTATGCAATCTGATTTAGACATCTAATTAGGATTTAATGAATTGTGCCACAGAAGTGCTTATTTTTCTCCTTTGATTACTTCAGATGACTATTTCAGATATAGATTGTAGTGCAGACTTTTTGCATTTGGTATAGCGATATCCCTTATTACCACTTCTATTGTTCTTTTCTTTAATTTATTCGAAATAAATTACTGCCTGTGAAATGAGCTGGACTTATTGTCAGTTGAGTTTTACCTCTTCAAACTGAGCACTTTAGACCACACTCTACATAGTCAAACACACTCAGTTAGGATTGTCTAAATTCTGTTTTGGCAGCCTCTCTGCTCAGGGAGAGAACTATTTCACGTTGAGGTTTTTGTGTGTGTGTGTGGTTTTGGCTTTTTTTTGTTTGGTTTTCTTGTTGCTGTTGTTTTTTTGTGAGGAGCGGGGGTTTGTTTGGTTTTGTGGTTGTTGTTTTTTTTGTGTGTGTTTTTTGTTTGTTTTTTTAGTGTTTGTCATTAGATAAAGGCAAACAGCTAGTTCTGATTGAGATATGGTGTTCAGTTGATGTGGCTTCTATCCTATAACATCAAAGCTAGGAAATACTCATTCTGCATGGGCTACATGAAACTTCAGACTAGTCATCTAAGTACTGAAACGGGCTTGATAAAGACAACGTATGTAGTGATCTATCCCAAATACCTTATCCATTATTTCTCCCAGTCTTTGGGGGGAATTCAAACAAAAATTGTTGTCTTTTTCTGTTGAAAATATATAAAATGCAGCAGTCATTTTTTTGTTGGAAAATTTTGCTTATTTTTTCCTGATAGTTGTTTTTCTTGGAATCATGTTGCATTCTTCACTTATCTTTGAAATTACAAGTTTGACAACTTTGTTTATTAAGAGTATGGTGACTATTAGAGTGAATTTTTAGCAATGTGTCTAATGTTTTAACTGTTTCAATGGATTTCCTAGCTTCAGCTGTGCACACTGTTTCTTTGAATACATCAAAATATTGTAGTATCTTGGTAGTTCCTTAGTTCTCATCTCTTAAACAATCTTATATATTAAAAGTCATATTATGGTTGCACAAGAAATGCATTAAATATCTGTATTTTGTATGGTAATTACTTTCCCTTAAGTTTGCTTAAAAAGCACAAGGATTCCACACTTTCCTGTATTTCTTGGCAACTGTCATTCTTTAACATAAATAAAATATATACGATATATATGCTTTTGTTATTACTTGACTGTTTCAAGATTTCTGTGGTTCAGATTCATTGCATTCCCTGTGTTCTTGGAATTCCTTTTGTTGATTTCAGTTATAGAAAAGCCTATGAGGCGTGCTCTAGAAATTTGTTTTTGCACATTGCATATGTCTTTTTATATATGAAAATCCACACATGGATATTTACATAGTCAGCTATCGTGTAATCATAGTATACATAATAAACTGCAGGGTTGTTAAAGGCACCCTTCTCAGCTGAACTTTCCTAGTCTCTTCCCTTCTATTATTACAAATCTCTGCTGTTAACACTAACAGTAATATTATTTTCTCTTTTATTTTCTTTTCCTTTTTTAAATTTTGCATGTCAGTCTCCCAAATGCATTGTGATTTTTGCGCCAGAATAGAGAATGTCTGATCCAAAATTAGGCACAAATTCGGTGTCTTGCCCCTTACTGAAGCCAACAGCATGTTTTTTATATCATGGGTTAAGAGTAGGTTCTAGCTGCCTAGTAGATCACACACTTAAGTACTACAAGGTTAAGATGCAATAGGTTTCCAAACTACAGTATTCATATGCATACAAAAAATATTTTAAAGTTATTTTGGTATTTCTAGGATGTAAAAGTTAGCGGACTTCCTCAGAGGTAAAAAATTTAAAAATTACCTTTATGGAAGGAAAAAAGCTCTGTAGTGCATTGTAACAACTTTTTGAAGATTTTAAAGCCAGCTTTTTTATATATAATTCACATTTCCTATATACATAGTGATGTGTTTCTGTATAAAGGTTTTGTTTGGGAGAATCTGCATAAATCCTGTACGGTTTCTCTACTTGTGAATAATGTGGCAACTCCAAACTCACACCAATGAAACCGTCATACTTTTCATATGATGCACAGTGTATAACACACACACACTCACACAGTTATACTGAGGTAGAGGATGATACTGAAAATCTTTCCCTCTAGGCTTGAGAAATTATCAAATAGTAGAGGACACCTTTTGTGCCTTGGGAAAAACAGATCAAGAAATTAAAACTCCAGTCATTACCAATAACCTTAAAATGTATTTTAATGTGCTGCAGCTTCAGTTACCCTCAGCTGAAGCTTCTCTATTTTAGCTTACAGGGTCTTGTGACCTCAGCCCATAGCAGAGTTTCAACAGTAATAGCGACAGCCATCTTGGATAAATGTAAGTGAATTTTTTCCTCATTTCTATAGTTTCTCTCCCTCACATGCACTTTTGGAGTTTTGTTTTTCACTCAGGATGTAGACAGTGTTCCTGACAACACTTCTGCTCTGTGCCAAGTAGTATGATTGACACAAAGTACAAGTAAAGCATCTAAGTGGGATTTCTTGCCTTTTAAATGTCACAGTATCAGACTCATCCTGTGCTTTTGAAATGCCACTATGATGGCCATGCAAACTTTATTTTACCTGCAGCTAGCTTGATGGTAGTTTTCATTATCACCAAGGATTGATCTGCAAAAAGGGAAATGGTACAAAAAGATTTTTGCAATATAATCTTGTTTTAGTTAATGCTAAGGATGAAATCTAGGAGAATTCTGAGAATTTTTTTTTTAAGGAAAGATTTTCTGTCTTCAATCAGCTTTATCATTTCAGTTCTGCTTCATGTCAGATTGTGGTAATCCATTTCCAAACTCAGCTCTGTATTCACTAACTATTGCATAAATCTGGGGCTGGAGCTGGAGCTGGGAAAGGCTGCACATTATACATTATACATACTGTCTGTGTAACAACTTCCAGAAGTATAAATTAAGGTTATACTTACTTAAGTATATTGCCCACTGTTGGTTTCTGGAGAATACTAAATACAGCAGTCATTTTTATTTTTTTCAATCATGCTTTTGTGATGAAGAAACAAACAGAAGAAAGTAGAAACTGAGTTATTCATTCAGAAAATCCTGTCCTGTATGCTGATAATCTGAAGAAGCTGGCATTTGGTAATGCCAAAGATAGCCGGACTTGAATATTCTTCAGTATTTAGTCCCGAGTTGGCCTTTGTCTGAATTCACCATTTCTGAAATCCTTGGTCTGGTAAATCACCATGTCACCCTTCCATCTTCTACTTGTTCTTATACCTAAATATATATGTAATATAATAACTAAAATTCCAGGGTTCTATTTATATGTAAATAGTTGCACTGTAGCTCTGTAGCCACAGTAGTACCTTCCTAATGACCTCAGGTAGCTGAGCACATGATTGTGCAAATGCAGCCTGTTCTCTTCATGTGGTTTCATAGGATGCATCTGTTCACGAACTGTATGAAATGGATGGCCACACCTATGGAGCAGTTAAGGCTAAAGCCAGCAGAAGTGGAACTGCCTCATCCATCCATCTTACAAACTTGACATTCAAAGATTGATACTGAGCTGTCTTGGTGTTTTACCTGCAAACCTGTAGTCAGCTTAAAAAGTCATTAGAATTCAGATCTTCTAGCAAATGCGTGGTTATGTTAATATCTCTAATAAATGTGAAACCAAATCATATGTAGCACAGCCTGGAAGCTGTAAGAGTAGAAGTATTTGTACTGAAACCAGTTTAGTATCTTGAATTCTTGAATTGTCTCAAACTTTAGTGTGCCATGTAGGTGAGAGTGGGCACTCTTATCATCTGCACACAGAAATGAAGTAATAAAAGAAATATCATGCCTAGAATCTATTCTTTTTGACTGAAACTATATTAATAAAGTAAAAGAAAAAAGTAAAAAAATGTGGAAAAAGATGTTGGCTTGGCTGCCAGTTCTAAGCGGGAATATACCGAATCATGAAGAATAATTCCTAAAGTTTCTCCGAGGAAACAGTTTAGTTGAAATCTGTTCAAACCCTGGGGACCAATGTCCTCAAAGGTAAAGTAGTTTTACAATAATTACCATAAATATTCATTTAATTTCAAAAGAATAGAAGGTGTTCTTACATTTGTCATTGTGAAGCTGAGTTAAAGAACAAGCTTTGCAACCACTGTCAATGGGAAGTAGGTATAGATTTTAAACATGTTTGAGTATAAAATAAAAGCTCAGTTTCTGAGGAATTTCACAAAATCTGCTCTCTAATGATAGCAGTTTAAAACTCAGTCTTCTCTACATGCTTATCAAATACCAGTTTTTTTGTTGGAGCCATATATGCCAACATAAATTCATTGCCACTTCAGTCTCAGCCCTGTATTTGTTATCTTTTTGACACTGTAGTTTATGTGACACCTCGGTCCCATTAAGTGATGTGATCCTTACATACAAGAATGATGCCCTGCTTTGATAACTGTCTCAAACTTGTAACAACATCAAGATTATTGAATTAATAGAATGATAATGTGATTCCATAGATCTTGTTAAAACAGTATTCCCTTCATAGAGAGAGTATGGTTTATTTCCTATTTTTATTATTTATGTAGCTCTTCCAGTTGTCTGTTAACAGGGGAGACAGATAAAAGTTAAAAGAATGTGTATATATATTTCAAACTTTGGGGTTTTTTAACTAGAATATGTAGCATGTTTAGCATTTGGTGTATGTATAAATAGTATGTAAAATATGCATATATAAATAAATATGTTTAACTGACATATTGAGGCTTAGATATAACTCATGCCTTAACACTTCAGTATGTTATGTGAGGACTTTAAAATACAATAGAAAGGATTTTGTAAAAATTATGTTATAGAAAATGTGATGGCACACACTGGGAAGTTACACAATGTGAAAAAGCTTGCTATAAAATGGTTTAAGATGCTAAAAAGCCAGATGCTCACAAATCCAGCCTGCTAATCCTTTTGGCCAAGTAGCTATTATGTACTTCATTTGTGATACTAGCTTCTAAGAATTTCAGTTTATTTTCTATGTAACACTATCATGCTTCCGAAAGTCTACCCCAGCACAAGAGGTATTTGTGCTCCATAGTAAAAAACCTGAGGATTTGTAGAGATGCTGAAGTAACAAAGGTACCCACAGTGCTGCAGTCATATTCTGTTACATTATTCCAATAGTTCTTCATAATTGTCTTTACATACTCCATATATAAAAGGCAAAGGAATGTTAGACACTAAAGAACTAAATCCATTCTCACAGTATATGTTACTGCAAATACAAATTTTATTCAGGCTGAAATCTTTCTTTCAGTGTTCCATGGGCACTGCAGTTTAGATGGCTGGAGTGGGTTGAGGGTTGTGCAGATGATTTTTTAAAATCTGTGCACTCCCTGCTCCCATCAGATTCATTTCCAGAGCCCACGCCTTGTTCTGCTACCTACAAAGTAACAGGGAGACTATAACTGAGAAATGTTCATTTCTCACTGTCTTTGCATCCTAAATTGGAAGGTTTTGTTTGACATTATGCAACAATTGGCACTGTTTTCTTCAAAATCCATTCATTTAAAGAATTGCTTTAGGACATCTTACATTGGACAAAATTTAGTGAGATTGTGGTTTTTGCCACGTTAAGGAATTTGCCATTCAGAAACTCCCAATAATGTCTGGGTCATCACTACTGATTACAAACAGAGATAGATAGATTTGTATATATACTTTTTTTAAGCAGTCCCTACAGCTTTGCAGTTCTCAAAGAAAAGATAGTCAGCTTAAACCTCTCCAGCAACTCTGTGAACAAGAAGATGTCAACAGCACGTCCTCTTTTCAATTATTTCTATATTTCTATTATTTCTATATTTCTATTTCCTGGGTGTTCTGTGTGTTCTCCTTCCATGTGTATCTTCTGCTCTAATTTCTTTGTGTTTTTTGCCACAATTTTATATTTATATAGTGTTCATAAAGTTTGTAGAGAAAATAAAAATATCCAACTTAATAATCCTTAACTGGTCTTTTAATTGAGCCAACCATTTATATTTCTACTTTTCCTCTTTTTAAATATTTTTTCCTAGCCATTGTTATGACTTAGTGTCTGAATGCCCATAATTTAGAAAACTCTTCAGAGAACACAAGCTTGAGGTTTTTTTACCAGTTCAATAAAATTATATTTTTTGTCCTCAGCTGAGTTTGCCATGGTTGGGAATAGTAACTATTCCACTGAAAGAAGCAGAAGTGTAGTGAAAATTGTGAAATCTTTCACAGTTTTAGTGTGTCAGTATCAGTAGTAATAAAACTGATCCAGCATTGAACATTTCATTACAGATTCATTAAGTATTCAATTTGTAACATTTTTATTGTGACTTTTCAGTACTAAAATGCTTTGAAATAATTTAGAGTAATTTTGGATCAAAAGAGATGATTTTGAAGAAATTGAAACATTCCTGCATTTTCAAAACAACATTGCTAATATTAGTTTTTCCAAGTTACATAATGTCAAAGGTTCATCTCAAGCAAAACTTTCTCTTTGCAATTTCCTTCACTAATATTCTTATAAGAACATATTGGAAATCTTTTAAGTTAAAAAAAAAAACCCTGAATTGTTCCTAAGCAATATTTTTAACCCTTTAGAATCACTTGTGAATCACATAAATTGCTTTTCATGCTATTGTCTAATGCCCATGTTTTTTATAGTGCAGAACTGGATTGTTTTTCTGCCTATTTGGGCAAGAGCAAAACTTTTATATAGGACCTGAAAACCTTAGTTATATTATAGCCTTGTTTTATGAAACACTACTTTTGAACTTCCTTAAACTTCTGGATGGAAAATATTTTTCAGTTATCACTTTTAATTTAAAGGCAAGTCTCAGTGTCTTACAGACTTGAAGAGCTGTGGAAGCTCTGGTATCATGTAGAAGGTGACTCATGATCTTTTCATTAGGAGTACTGTAAACTGTATATACGAGAGCTGTAATAATGTCTTTTGTCAAAAGGAAAATATTCAGGGTCATGCAGTATTTAATGAATATGTCTGGGTTTTGGCAAGCCCAGCTCTCGAAACAACCCTCATTCCTCAGGTTCTAGGGGCAGTTGTTGTTACTGTCCAACATGGGGGCAAAGCTATAGCTGAGTTTAGATCACTGATAATTTCAGAGGTGGGTCAGGTGTTTGGGTAAAAATGTGCATTTTCTAGTGTTTGTAAGATAAAGTCCAGCGTAAAAAAAGTCCTGATAAAGTTTTCATTGATGTATTCTCAGTAAGAGAATAGTAGTGGAAAGTATGTTTTAGCCATTCCATTCCAAAATTCATATTTTGTTGGTAAATGGCATTATTTTTTCATCATTAATTATATCTTTGCAAAAACTGTACATATCTCTATACTTTCATGTATATGTCTCTGGGTAATAATTGGCTTTAATTGATGCGGAGGAGGTTTGTGTTGAATGTCCAAGAATTTTGGGAAATTAAGCAAAGTAAGAAAGTGCTGGAATAGGAGGTGTTGTGGAATTCCCCTTGCTTAAATTCTGTTTAAATAGTTTAGACAAATGTCTGTCAGAAACAAACCCATTTTTTCTGCTTTTGAAGAGAAGGATGTGGTAGCTCACTTTGCAAAGTATCTTTTTTTTCTGCAGTTTACATAACAATTTTTTATCAAGAAATACGTTTATTTCGGTTTATTTCTTCTAATTAAAATTCAAATTAGATTCCTGTTCAGTGCTTACAACGATTATGCCTATATGTATATTTAATGAACATCAGCTTGTGAGGTTTTGTTATGAGTAATCCAAATAGTGTAACAAAATGTTGCTTCTATTTTTCTTAGAATAAATATCCAAATGTCATAAAGATAGTCTCTGAGTTGTTTCTATAACTAAATAAAACTGAGAGGTAAATGGAATTTTATGCAGAAAATATTTTTGGCAGAATTCTATGTGTCAAATGTTGCAATAGGTTTTACACTTATTTCATATTTACACAATGATGTATGTAATAGTGAATTTTCTTATGCTTAAAGTTTTGTGATTAATTTTGTGTCTAGAGAGACAAATAAAAACAAATTCTTCTAAACCTAGAATTTTCAGGGAAACTGTGTTCAGAGAGCTTTGGAGAGTACTGCTTTATTTAATGCTAGGCATTTTAATGAGGAAAAAATTTTTGAAAAGTTTTGAAAATATTTAAGAGAAATAAGCACTTAACGACTTACTGATTTCAAAACTAAGGGAGAAGTGTTTCCACCCATTTCTCCCTTTTGGGTCTCTGGTTGTTCTCTGAGTTACAGGGAGTAAGGGAGTAGAACTCCTCCCCTGCCAGCCTGCAAGCAGGGGGAAGAAGGAGCTGTCAGGCTGCTCCTGCAGCGGGGGAGGCTGGCGCTCGCCAGCCCAGTGTCGGTGTTGATGCACAGTGGAATGGCTGAGAGAAAAGACTGAGTATCTGGAGCCTGCTGGTTGGCCATCAGTCCTGACAAGTGCAGAGACCCTTCAGTGCAGGTGCCAGCTGTGGTTTCAGGCCCTGCCCAGGTTCTCTCCATTCACTGGGGAAAGGGGAGCTGGGACATGGGCCCTGGCCATTGCAGCTTTTTAATTAAATGCAGTAAACCCCACTTCTGTCTTTTCAAAGGAGTCAACATTTTCAGTGTAAGAAGTGTCAATATTTTCTGATTTATTATTTGCTTGTCAGGACTGATTTTTTTTTCTAGCAATAATCATTTTATGAGGTTTGTATTAATTCAAACTTAGGGTGTTGTTTCATACAGTGCTTGGTTTGAAATGTGCTGCTGCTACTATTTTTGACTGAAAAGAGTTGTGCATTCAAAACTTCATCCCTTGTAGGCCTATTAAAGCTCTTCAGTTCCTTATAAATATTGCATCACAAGAACTTTAAAAATATACGTTTTGTTTAGTAGTCATGAATATGCTACATATTTTTTTTCTGACAAGCAGCATCCAATATCTAGTAAATCACAGTTCTGATCATCTTTTGAAAAAGTAACGAATGCTTTTATAAACATATATTGGCATCCTTAACAAAAATGCATTACTTAAGAAATATCAAAAATATTTTAAGGTAGGTTAATGAAGATATGTTTAATCAGTTAAATAATCAAACTATTATCAGTGCACAGGACTGAAGAAAATACATTTTTAGGTGCTGTACCATTTTTATGATTCTTCTTGAGAATGAGTTAACTCAAATGAAGATGTTCTGTCAGTTTTATTTAATGATCCATATTTTAAAATTACTAATTTTGTAGCATATATTTTCTGTTTATGTGCCTGTTAGTTTTAAACAGCCTTTTGTAGGTAAATGCGTGATGACAGTTTTATATTTTGTATCATTTTGACACTAGAGTTTTTCATGCTATTGGAATAATCTCTTAACAGGTATTTATAGAGTTTTTACTGTTATTTTGACAAACCAGACTTTGTTATTAAAGTGATAAAAGAAAGTATTTCTAACGCTTTTTGCATTAGAAGTTCTAAAGTTTTTTTAAAAAAATTATATACGTTTCCTAGTTATATTTTAGTGAACCTTTTACAGAAATTGTGTCTCTCTAGCTCCATTTTTATAACAAAAGTCTGTTCTTGGAACTCGTTTCTAAACAGATGAATCACTAAGGATCCATCCTTATTGCTTGTTCAGTCATTTCATTGTGACTATAGCCAGCTGTGTATTCCATGAAATTAACTCATTAATATCTTATGCTTTACCAGTGCTGGATGCAGCTCCCCTTACAGACAGATTGTTTGCCTGTAATTATCAAAGCAAACAAACACCGGTTTATTATCTGTAATATTGAAATATCTGAAAATTTGTTGCCTTTTCATGGGTGATGCACTCTCAAGGTAACAAGTTTGGAGGAGTTCAGCTGTATTGTCCATTTCAGTGCTTGCCTAAGCAGTGGCTAAGCATGGAATGGTTTGGGTTTGAAGGGACCTTAAAGATGGTCTGGTTCTAATCCCCCTGCCATGGGCACAGGCACCTCCCACTAGACCAGATTGCTCAAAGCCCCATTCAATCTAACCTTTAACCTTTCCAAGGCTGGGATATGCACAACCTCTCTGGACAAGCTTGTTCAAGTGCCCCACTGCCTCACATTTAATAGTTTCTTCGTATATCAAAAACTCCCATCTTTCAGTTTAAAGATGTCTTATCACTGCCAGAAGAGAACACTGTAATTTCTGAAGAAATCTTTAAATTTGCTTCATTCCTAGGTAGCACTCCATATTTTGACACTAAACCTGTAGACTACAAACAAACTGAACAAACCAAATAAAGTATTTCCATTGTCTTGAAAAAAAACCCCAATCAAAAAAACCCAAAACATTGGCAGGTGGCATAGAAAGTCAGCAAAAGGACAGAGACACTCACCTGTGTCTAATGAAGGAGGTGACATTTCAGTAAATGGAAGGTACTTAAATATATGCTGTGTGCTGGCAGTCTTCCAAGACTGCTGATGGGAGTATTTCTGGGGAAAAGAGCAGTGTATTCAGGAAACTGCTGCTTTGAGCTGTGTTGTGAGAGTGGGACTGGGGACTGGCTGAATGCCTAGTGGGAGGCACCAGGATAGCAGAAGCATTCAAACAATACCAGCTGCTGGAGCCATGGACAACTTTCACGTCTCTCCTTGACAGATATTGCTAAACTATATTTACCCCAGTTTATCTGCAATTGTTTCTGTATTCTGCTCTGGATATCTCTGTGCTATTTGAATTAGTGGTGTAAATCTTCTGTTGCTTGAGAGCAACACATGATGCATGGGACAGTTTTTTTGCCACTATCACCCTAAAGCCCTGTGGCTTGTCAAATGAACTGTCAAAAAGTCCAAATTCATCTTGCCTAACTTAGGGCATTTAATTTTAGGTAGCCTTGTTAGAATCAAAGTCAGTCTAAACAGTGTCTGTAGAAAACAGAGACAAAACAATGTTGGTTTTACAAGGATGGGACTAGTCAATGGATTTGAACATTTGTCTTCTGTTGCCTCTAGAAAGTGTTTAGGACAAGAAGACGTATCTGTAAGATGCCTAAAATGTTATGGTACAAACCTGCCCCAAGTCATGGCACAGAAGATAATATGAAAATATTAATTAATGTTGATATTTTAATGAGTTCCCTGTCAGGCTCAGGTATCCAATAAGAGACAAAGAGAGGGAGCTTTTGCCATGATAAAATCGTCCATTTGACTGAAAGTATTCAAACCAATTCTGAAAAAATATTCATGCTAATAACCATGTTGTTGCACACCAAGGCAAATCTGACCACAGCCCTGAAACGACTGCATTTGATATATAAATGGGTGTGTTTGTATGACCAAACAGCAAGAGAGATAGCAAAACAAAATCAGAGATTTCTACTATCTATATATACATGGCTGCACTTCCTATAGAACAGGAAAAAAAATCGAAACCCTCTTATTCATATAACAAATCACAAGACCATGAAATAGTGCAGTGGTTTCTATTTGGCTAGAATGTTAAAACACACTTTTGCATTACACACCCAAAAGACACATAAACAATAAGTACTGGCAAATTATTCTAAACTGCACTGCACTGTTTTAAAAGTTTTAATTAAGGAAAGTCTCTTTTCAAATTGCTATAGAAAGGTCACATATAGAAAGGTTCATGTAAATATGAAAAAGTACACAGCAGTTCTTTGGCCTGATGAGTGATTTATTGCCCTAGTTCTGGCACCTCTTGACAGTGGTGGTCGCTGTTCCTGTTTTCTTGTGCTGTTTTAACCTATGACTGTTCATTGGGGAGCAGTAATAGTAATGATTAGAAATAAGTCGGTGACTGCATCATCTTATTTTCTTTAAAGCCAGCTTTACCCATTCATTGTCTCACTGTACACAAAATTAATTTTCTTGTAGTGAAGAGCTCGAAAGCAGCTTGCTTCAGCTGCTTCAAGAAGCAGATAGATGGACTACAGACCTGCATTTCATGATTGCTGGTATGGTCCCCTTTTATCACAAACTGATCAAAAGAGCCTAAAAGTGGAAAGATGATTTTATTCAACCACTAGACAGTGAAATAGGTGAATTGGATTAGTCTCAACACTTCTTGAAAGCCTGAGAATTGTCCATATGTCAGCTGCTCTTTGGGCCAAATGATAGTTTTTATTGCTTAAATTTGACTGAGATCCATCTACTTTACCCAGAGGTAGAAGCAACTAACACCAGTTAATCCCCATGCACTCCTGATAAATGTACATAAAGCTACAGAGCACTTGTCAGCCTTGACAGGGTAAATGGAGCCTTGACAGGGTAAAGGCTACTTTGGCCGAGATCAAAAAATGTTTCTTTTATCTCTATATAAAAAATATACATAAGATATGCTACTGATATGCCTGGATATTCTGTTTTCAATCTTCTGCACCTGCAGCATGTGCCTTTGCTATTGCTGTCAAGATTCAAAGGAGAGGGGCCAGGATTTGTAATGAAAATCTTGGCATGGAATTTGGAATGGAAATGTTATGTGTGTCCTGGGCAAGGTGGCAGTGATACCCAAATAACTGTGATCTGGGTAGTCTTACCTTTCTATCAGAAAAAGTCCTAAACTGGGCTTTTTGCATCTTATGTGCAAGGGTTACAGGAGAGTGTAGCTCTGTAATCCACATGCTGGCCACAGTTACATCTATAGTATGTTTATGTCAGTTGGAGATAGAAAATTTTGTCTACCATTTGGACCCATATAAAGTTATCTTTATTTTGCTGGTTGTGATAGCTACATATTGTTGTTTAAGAAATGGGCTGTGGGAGGGGGGAAGAGGGGGATGGGGAGGTAAAGGAGCAAATCTTTAGACTAGGAAAAATATGTTTTCAAATGTTTATTTTTAAGAAATATTTTCTTAATATCTAATTGATATCAAGATTAGGCACAGAACATGATTATGTGCACATTTAGGCATACAGAAGCATAGACTGGTTTTACATGGGCATACAGGAGCAGCAGGAGAAAGCCCTGGCTCCTCCCATTGATAGAGAGCCAGGTTTTCTAAGCATTGTGCAGGGGAAAATTGCACTGCCTTTTCCATAACTTTAAGCTCAGGGGAAAGATGCAGAAGACCAAAGCTTAAGAGTGCCTCTGCACAGAAAAGCAAGAAGCTAGAGAGATGTGAATGTCTGACAATTACATATATGTTCTTCAGTCAGACTGTGGCTTGGAGATTCTGTAGCTTTGAAAATCATACTGCACAGGTGCTGGTCATGCATGTTCTAATAATAGCAATCTGCATATTTCCAAAACAGACCCTGATTCATTCTCCTGTTTTTGCACCAGGTATAGTGCTTCATTTTAGTGCCCTGGATAGCTGGTGGAAAGAGAGATTTCAATGCAATATTTCAAGTATTCCAGATGTAGTTGAGCTGAATTATTTTCTGATTGTATCTATGTTTGTGTTTACTATTTGAAGACTTTCAATTTTTGGGAAAATGGAGTTGCCACCATTTTTTATTCACAAGTTTCACACTCTTGAGCTTTAAGCTGGAAAATGACAAAAATGTTCATTTAGTGAGCTGGGAAAGATGTTTCTCTTGGTTAGTCTCTATTTCCTCCTAAAGCAGAAACTCAGAGAGGATCAGAACAATTATGCACTTTGTGAAGATCTGGAAATATAGATGAGAACCTTCAGCCTGTGCACATTTTACAGCACAAACAAAATGCAAATGCAGAAAATTTTAAGGAGGTGGTAATTGAGTTTCTGGGGATGGAGTTTGATTTGGCCATATGGGAATGGAGTATTTCAGTTTGTTTGTATGCATTTTGTTGGAAAATAAGAGTATCAGATTAAATTGGTTTAAAATACAATGTCCTATTGAAGTTCCTTTAAAGTAGTAAAAACCTAAGTCATCCGTGGTCAGTAGTAACCTGAAATTTTCTAAAGCTGTCTTGTGTCCACTTAGAATTGAAACACAACAGCAGTAAAATAATCCCATCATTAGGACAGTATACTAATTCTTTTCAAATTGTAAATTAACAATACATTTTAATTTATACTATTTGATGTATATAGTAAGGACAATCAGTAGGCCGCATAGTTCTGGTTTGAAAGCATGTAAGATATTCCACTTCAAGAATAATTTAGTGGCTCCAAGTGTCTACCCCTGAGTAGTTCTTTTCTTCTTCCCTTCTGTGGGGTTCACTCATGCACTGCTGTTTTGTTCTGCTGTCTAAAGGAAAGGAACTCTTCTCATCACCAAATGTAACATACCTACATGGGGAGGTTCCTTGTGATTCATGGCGAAAAAGCTCTCGCACAGCACAATTCAAAATTCAGAACAGAGCTCAATTTATTCAGTCTGAATTGCCATCTAAAAGAGCTTCTCTCTTCCTCTCTTAACTGTATAAATAGTATATAGACACTCCTCCTAATTTATACTGTTAAAGCTAGGAGCTATGGTTTGCCTGGCTAGTGGCTGTGTACTTGCTGGTGTTGTCTCGTCAGAGGGAATCAGTACAGATGGATTGGGGGTTTCTGGTACCAAGTAGTACAATACTTCTGGAAAACTAATTTGGTTGGTGAGCCATATGATCCTTTCTGTAGGTCTTGTAGTTCATTGTGATGGTAATTTTTACATGTACTTGTAGCTCATTTGAGACTGGACTGAAACTTGAAGTATTTTTGGCCATCAAATTGTTTAAGATATCAGTAGTTCATGGGTGTCATTGACCTGAGGCAAATAGGTGTTGTTGCCCTAGAACTTCATACCCCATTACTTGTATTTCAAGTCCATAAAGCATTACATAATGTTTGCTCTTGAAACACTTTTAAACTGAGAAATAAATTTAAGCTTCTGTTTTAATTCTTGTTCTTGTACTATTTGGAATGCATGTGTCAATGAAGATCTGAAGTACACATTGCTATATAGATGCATAAGCTATTATTACCTTTCATACACGTTCCTATGGCAGGGTTGTCAGAGGCAAAAAGGCAGACCATCTTCAGCAATAGCACACATGGGTGTCAGTAGCCTTTTATCTTTTTGTTTATCCAGTTTATAGGTTTCTGTGTTTCAAACTTGCAGTGTTTGTATGTCTGTTCATTACTGCTTCTCTGTGGAAAAAGTGGCATACCTTGGGTAAGTTCACTTCTTCTCAAGGATTCTCACTGCCCCTAAGACTTGAAAGTGCAATTTGCCATAAAGCACTCGGTAACAACGTAGAATTTGAAATCCATTACTCTGTACTGATAAGGTTTATCCTGAAGAATCTTTATGTACACTGACCATGGCTTGGAAAATGATATCACAAAATCAGAATTTTTTTTCATTCAGTTACAGTATTATATTCACTGTAGCAAGAAATGGTTTTGCATGACAGTACACATGTAAATGTCAATGCATATGTCATTTACAGTTATCTGGGTGTTCTGTGAGATTCACAGTGATCATGTTGGAGAAAACTGTCTCTGTTACACTAAATAAAATGTGCTTAGTAAAAATTGCTAGCAATTTTTTTTCTAGACATATAATGACATGGTAAGAATACAAAACAAAACTACCAGAAACAAACCATTTCTCAAGCAAGTAATATCTATGGGACAAGCAATCTAAATTGGTGGAACAGGGAGAGTTCATCACTTCACTGCAAAAAGACTTAAAATATAACCTAAAGGCAAGCGAAATACTGATTCCAAGCTTTGAAATAACAGCAGCAAATTTACCTACAGACAGAAGATGCATGGAAGCAATAAACGAATTATACAAGTCTTACACACGCAATCTGATTATTCTGACCAAAGTGTTAATTGGATCCTAACTGCCAGATCTGATATCTGTAGTCTTGTAGTGGGAACCTTTCAAAGTGATGAACTGTAATTCACCGAGCTGCTTGAAGCACTTGTAATTTACTGCATGTCATGCTATGAAGAGCCTGACCTAATGGACTTTACATTACCTATAATGCTGGAAACCTTTCAATGAAACTAGTTGGTAAAAAATAATAGTGGAAGTCTGTTCAGAAAGAGGGAACAAAACTACATTTTAAACAATGTTTTATACGCATATAAAAAGTTGGTCATTAAACAAAAGATGAGCAACTCAAGTCAAATATATAAACCGGAATATTTCTCAGCGGTGAGGTGTCTGGTAAATTTTAAATTAAGTAGAAGTGATTAATATGAAAAGAGAACCTGAGATAGTTCTAAATGATGTGGAATATGTTGTTCTTCAGATGGTGATGCATGAAATTCCCTTTCCTGAATATAATATGTTATAAAATGTGGATTGAGATAACCATTGTTCCCTACTGCATCTTAAATCAATATTCAGAAATACTTAGAGAACATTTACCTATAAAAATATATTGCAGTTACTGAATGCTAAGTAGAGTCCAAACTTAGGTGTCCCATGCAGGAGGCTGATATCTGGTGGAAAGTAAAGAATTTCTTTTCCTGTAAATGATTTTGGAAGGCAGACATAACAAGACAGGGACAGTCTGCAAACACTGAAACAAAAGCAGTGCTATGAAAGAGGTCACATTTGGGCAAATCCTTATCCTAATAAAGGGCTGGGGGAACAGTGGAAGGTTATTTAGTCTGTTTGCAGCATTTCTGCCCCATGTTCACCCAGTGATGCTCTTTAAATGATACTGGAAAAGCTACCACTAGTTGCCACCTTGCCCTGCAAAGAGTTGGGCTTTCTCCTGTGCTCCTGGGAGGCATCAGTGCCCCAAGACAGCTCCTCTCTGCTACTCTGCTCCCCCAGCTATTCTGCAGGGGCCACTAG
>VWYI01002750.1:1755-12141 GCA_013399455.1 Anthoscopus minutus
CCAACCTTTAGCTCTTCTTTTCACCATCTATGGCTATTAGAGAAAAAAAATACTTTTTAGGAAAAAAAAAATAGGATATGATCTACAAAACCACTTTGATATGAGTTCTAGCAAGAGCTAGACCAAGACAGAATAATGTACATACACCTTAAAAAGATCTTAAAGCCAAGGCTCTGATGTTTTTTCTAAATCTGTAGGGCCACTTTAGCAGTAACATTTTAAACACAAACCTCTTCAAGCACCACGGTTGTTGACACATACTTGTCAAAAATTGCCAAACCTTACCACAATTAATGAAGCATCAGCTGTGCCGTGTTCCTTAAACATCATTATTTTCTTGTTCCTGCTCCAAGTCAAGTCAAAACTACTTCCCTTTCCCACCAAAACAATGAGTTGAGGAATGAAAAACATCTACAAGAGTTCACAAAAAGTTGGTTATAACATAAAGGGGAGTTACTGTTTTTCTACAGCAACCAGACAGCAGTATTGATGGGTATTCTTCCATCCAATTTCTAACCTTCATCAAGTAAAAAATAACTTGTACCATTATCCAATAATTGCCTAATGTGAGACAGCTAAGAACTGAAGAGTGAGAATGACTATTATTTGAAACCAATGTCAATTTTCCAACTATTGCCTGAAAATTGCTGCACTAAAATTAAAGGGGGTAAAAAAAGGAAAGAACATTTTCCTCAGTAAAGATTACAAGGCTCAAAAATCAAACTGCTTGGTCATTTTCTTCAATTTCTTGGGAAATGTCAGGAAGAGGAGTTCAGAGATACCAGCAAGGGTATTTGATAAAGATGACAGATACTTAAGAGGGGCTCAGAGCACCTTTCTTCTCTGAATGATAAGAAACAATCCTCTTTCAAACGAAAGGATCATAAATCTTGAAAAAATGCTTTCAAATGCATTTTTTATTCAATTAATACTCAGTGCCTTATATGATGAAAATACAACTAACGCTCCTGCTGTGAGGTCTCAACCTTGCTTCATGAGTGAAACATTAAGAAATGAAGAATAAGCAGCAGTGATTATTATTAAATCATACCAGTATGGGAGATGTTTGTATTAAGGCACAATGTTCTTTATAGCAGAGACTGTATTATTGAGAGTTTATACAGTATACTGTGTGAAGGGGCACTTTTTCAGATAAAAACTCCAAGACCGTGCATGCTCTAACCATTCGTGTTAGTCAACATCAACATCACTGGCAAATGCTTTTTAATATTGGACACATACCCTTCATCTTCCTGTTCATTTATTGGCAGCTGAAAGGACTTACACACAAGATCCTAAATGCTTTCTTTGTAAGCTGGTTTCAGTCCAAAACACCAAATCCAGTTATGACATAGGTTAACAATACTATTTCTATTTCCAGTAATATTCCCAGTTTCCAGTTTGCAATTCTTAAGCATGCAACAGTGAAGAACAGAATGAACATGACGTAGGCAATAGTAATCTGGTTTGTGCAATAACTGAGCATCAAATCCAATAAGCTTTTTCAAAGAAGTCTTACTTATTCATTACTCAGAATTACTCTAAGATAAATTGTATGACTAAAGATGTAGAACAAAACATCAATGTACATTTTATAGTGAAAACAACCAAAACAAATTCATTAAGGATAGGAAGATATTGGCTGAAGGTTGTTCTCTCTGATGGGCTCTCAAGAATTCACCATTATAAATCAGGAGTTGTCAAAAAAAGCTATTTATTCATGGGAATACCCACGAAAAAAATCTGGGATGCAAGTTTGGTTCAGAGGTGAAATTGGACTAAGAATGCTGGCTTGGAATTTTTTTGTTTGTGTGTTTTGTTTTCATCTCTCTTCAGAAACAATAAGGACCTAAAGCACTTGATTCTGTTAAGCAAAAACTGGTTTGGCCAGTTAAGTATTGCAGATCTCAGACTACCAGGGAAAAAGAGTCTACAACATCAAAACACCACAGCCTGGCATTATGTTGGCAAAACACAGCTCCAAACAAAGACCAGCTCAGTTACTGTACTTTTAAAACCATGGATTTTTATCACACACCTGCAGTGTACATGCACATAATGAGATGAACTCAAAATCTCTACTCTGTCACATGCATCAGCAGTACTCAGATAACAAAATCAGCTGGAAAATAACACAATTTGAAGTATTAGCAGGCATTCCTTATTATAGTGCTGGACACTTTCAGAGGGTATCTTTTCTAATCAAATGCATGTGTGAAACTTCACAACAAGTTATTTATTCCATCGCGACCATATATATTCATTATAAAGTAATTCCTAGCTAATACATAAACATCATTTTTCCTATAACTAATTTGCATGCATCTGTCTCCTAGTGGAAGCCCTTTCATGGTCCTAGAGGGTTGTGTAAAGGGGTCTCCAATGATCACACTCAATGAGTGCCTCAATATTACAGGTGACCCTTCCTTGAACTTTTTTTTGGCATGTGCTGTTACTTCTCAAGATAAAACTTTGCTAAAAAAACGACTATATTTCTCATTATCTGTTTATCCAATAGTTCCAGCTATATTTATCATCCCATGTGCATACCTTTACATTATTTTATCCTTTTTTTGCTAATCTTTAAGCTCCATATAGCAACTCCAGGGGAACTGAACATTTCTATTCTCTGCTGAGTATTCAAATGTGTATTTGAACAACAGGTTTTTATTTTAAAGCCCAGACTACCACAACAGTGTCTGAAATTTTTCAAAAATTTTACAAGCTGCACACTTTCCTAGGCATTTAAAAATAAAGCAAAATAACCAACACCTATGGAGGTATCTTTCTCAAATGCAACCAGAAGCCAACATTTTCTCAGGTAAGATCTACTTCACTACAATTGCAGCAAGCACAAATCTGGTAATGACAATAGTAATTTCAATTAGTAAGTAGAACAAATATTCCCCATCTTTAAAATGGTCAGCTTCTCAGTGTTCTTCATGGGAAGGAAAAAAAAATAGGAAAGGGCTTCACTACACTCTCCCTTGAATGAACTACAATCCAACACAGTCTGTATTCCTCCACGTCTATTATATATTCCTGCTTTTCCCAATTCAGGAATAATCCCCATGAGATCAGCCAAGCCTCATTTCCAAGCACCATAACAGCAGCCCTTTAAACATCTGCAGTATGCAGCAATTTATACAAGAAATGGACACGACTTTGAGATGTTACATATTTTCAAATTAATTCTATTTTTAATAGCATTTTAGTAACATTTAGAATCATACTCCTATATTAAAATATTTTATCTAACTTCTTACGTTCAGTTCCATTACAGAAAATTATTTGCTCATGTATTCTAAGGGTATACTTTCTACCAATCTCGGCCATCACTGAACTTCTAAAATACCTGCAGATTGTGATGACCTCAAATTCTTTCTAGCCTTTCCACCATGAAGAATAAAACTCAATTCATTTTAGTCTGGGCCTTCAGTCCACTTTTTCAATAACATGCTTAGTCAGTTGAATAACTGGGGTTTTATATAGGTGCGTATTTATATATATATATATATAAGACTGAGAGGAAGCAGTAGAATCAAGAGCATTACACAGCCAAAAGGCAGGTCAGAAAGGTTAAGAATGATCTGTACAGGTGGTACTGCTGTATAGAATATACCACTGTAGTAATATAACCAGTATGCTCAAAAGCTACATATCAGAATAAGAACACATTCTGCAGCTTAGATCACTTTAACAGGAAATAGAAAAAACCACCAAAATCAAAATCCCAGCTACAGAAAATCACACTATAGCCAAACAAAAATATCTTCTTCACCTTCAGATATATTATTCTAGAATAAAAAGCAGAACTATGGAAGTTTTCCTTTGCAAAAGATGGCTTTGCTACCAGAATGATCACTTAAAACAAGTAGGCATAACTAGCACTTAATTAAATTTGCAGACAAATTGAAATTCTCAAACAGATCTGTTCACTTAAACAAGTGCTAAAAGACTAGCTAAAAGACTAGCAATGTTGCTGATGTTGAATTTAAAATACTTCCCAAAGGAAAGAAGTAAAACGAAATAACCATACTGAAGAGATACATCAACTTTCTTTGTAACACAAATAGTGTGAAGATGCACTCATCAAGCAAACAGGTTTTCACTTCCCTACGTGTAGCAGTTTTCACTTTTAGGAGAAAATAAAACTCCAGTCTAGACTCCCTAGATCAAGAGAAACAAGGGAAAAAATGGGCACGTGTTACTCAGGAAAAGTGCACGTCAATCAAAATAATAAACATGAAGAAAGCACTCTGTAATCAAGGTTACAAAGGATACATCACAATGCTTCATTAGGTCAACACAGGAACAGGTAAACATGACTTAAAAGTCAACAAATATCAGGACTACTGAATGATAAAGATGACTCATCTATTTCAGTTTTACTGTTTTTTCCAGAACTCTTGCTTAAAGTCAGCACACTACACAAGAAAAAGCCCACAGAGAGAAAAGATCGACATAGCTGTGGTACAAGAGATTTACAGCAGAAACCCTTCCGAAACAGAAAGTAACACAGTGGTAACCATGCCCTCTGTGAAAAGTGACTCTTGTTATCTTCCTTATGCCTTTCTCTTTTTTCTTTATAGACTGTTCTTTGAGCACTCCACTATTTCTTTTCAACCATCTAGCACTGCAGTATTTTCACAGCAATTACTGAACCCCATTTTGGATTCAGAAATGGGTTGTACTGTCATGAGCACAGGTGAGTGTCCACACTTACACCACCACAACGACTTGCAGAAGGCTCTGAAAAAGTGTGACAAAACAAAGCAGGCGACTACAAGCTGTTCAGGTAAAGTGTTTAGTTTAGATGTTTACTGTAGAAACCCTAGGTGTAATTATATTTGCATTTTTCTGCTGCTTTGCAAAAACACTGAATAAAATATACCCAGTATGAAAGTATGTGAGAGAACAAAATTCACTGCTGCTTCCGTAAATATTAAAGAATTAAAGCAGCTCTGTAATTTATATCCTCACAACAATACTCATGAACCTGAATAACATAGATATATTTCCTTTTAGCACTAAATCTTTCTATCACTTAATCAAGGGCCCATCTTCTCTAACACTTAACCAGTGTTTGCTTTATTTTCCAACTCTGCTCATGACATATTTCATCTCTTCCTTCAAGATGATCACTTGATCTTATTAATTTTCTCTTATCCCAACAATTTCATCCTTCTCTATGTATCTTACATTGCAGAGTTAACACTTTACCTATTGTTAGTGAAACCTGGGAAAGGTGCACTGCAGAGGACCCTTCTGATGATACATTCCCTCCCCTCCATGAGTTCAAAGGGAAGTAAAGAAACCACTAAAAACTTGGCGAGCAAATCCAAACAAAACATCCAGTCACTGAGAACAGCACATATAGAATAAAGAAGAGAACTTTATTTCCAGCTTTTTTTTTACCAACTACAGTCTCTACCATTATAGAAGATCATGTTTTACCATCTACCATTCATTTTCCTGACTGCTGCTAGCAGCATATAAGGAAAGTACAGGGCAAAGTAGGGGCACAATTTGCTTATCCTACCACTCCCTTGCCTTCAGTGTTTGCATGTTACACACCTATGAATGCTATTACTCACACCTATTATTTATAAATTTCCTGGATCATAACTGAAAAATCAGTAATGAGCTGCACTGGGTTCCACAACCACACACAAGGGTACAAGAATCAGTGATGAAAAAAGTAAAAATGGGACACTCTTCACTTTATTCTTTTTTCTAGTTTGATAATGCTTCAGTCAAATGTTAGGCCATCTAAATTCTGGGTAGTTATGGAGGACAAACATTCTGATATCCATTCCATGTTTAGACAAAAAGGTTTTTATCAGACTAAAACATTTCAGCCCTCAGGAGACTACATTATGTTGCCTTGGCAGAAAACAAGTGATAAGGCATCACTAATGTTCAAAATTTTGCGAAATAACAGAATTCTAACTAGAAGACACACTCAGATGTACCCTGCAGGCAAATCAGGCACATAATGCTTCTCAGCAAAATTTCCTATCCTACCTCCAAGCCTTGCCTTTTCTCCAAACTACAGCTGTGCTCACCTCCAAGGCATCAAAATAAAGGAGAAAAAATTGCTAAATTGCTTTCTTACATCATATGCATGTAACAAATAAATTTTTCACAGATATATACAAACTAAAAAAATTCCTGCCCTCTCTCCATGAGGGCTTAAACATCAAATATAGGCTCAACATACATCAGCGCTTTTATGTGGAACCAAGTGTGTTAAGGGCATGATAAAAGCAACTTGGATAACTCTCCACACAAGGAAGCATATGCAGAAAATTATGTAAAGGTAAAGCAAACTGGCTTACAATCACTAAACGAATGAAGTTTGTGTGGCTTATGCAATTAATAAAAAGTTTATTCTTAATAAAAAGTCAGCTTAGATTTTCTGAAGATTGATGGCACTCACACAGAAAGTTCTATTTATTTTACCCAAATGAGCAAACTTAACCAAATAAAAGCTAAAAGTAGATTGTGGGGAAAAAAACCACAACCAAAAACCAAGAAAAGTGTGGAAACAGCACAGACTTTTTTATTCTTCTGTTGAAAAAACACAGCTTATTTTTACATCCTAGCGTTTAAGTCAAGTGCATAATCATAAGCATGACATTTTATTCTGTCCACATATCTTCACATAGCTATACTGTTAGCAGTTGGAGCCACATTCTTCCTTTTCTTATCTAGAAGATAATCACTGAATTTGAAACTGATAAACAGTTCAGACCCTATTTCAGGATTTCAAGATCACTGTCTTAGACAACTCATAAAAAGCTGATGTTCACATATTGTCATAGTCAGTTTCCCATCTCCCCTACTCAACTATTCCTCTACTACAAATTATCTATTTCTACAAAATAAGGGCAGAAAGAACCCCTACAATTTCTGACCATTTTTAGTAAAAAAAGTTTGCTCCCTCTGGTGGAAACAGCGAATGCAATGATTATTCTCAGAACTCCCATAACCCCACAGAGACCAAAAAGAAAGCTTTGCTCTCTTAGAATCATTGTCAAAGCAAATTTAAATCTTTCCAATTTAATGACAAGTAAGCTGACACATCATCAAGACAAGTCATTTGTGAATAGAAAATCAGCAAGGTAGTGATAGAATTGGAAACAGACCAAAGTCCAACACATTATTTGTGAAGTCTCACCTTAGAGAAAGAAGAAAAAAGCAAAGGCATAAATATTACATGAGAAGAGACAGGAAAAATATAAAGCTAGGTGACAGATGTAGCTACAATAAAATAATTCAAGTTGCAACCTCAATGCATTATGCAACATGTGATACTCTAGCAGCCAAGTTTTTACGGTAAGCCTTCCCATACTTCTCTTAGGAAGTTGTCCAGGTGGGAAGGACATGGCTACTTTTAGTCTTTCTGTCCCCTGAGAAGATACAAGGAATATGCAGCACATTAATATTTATTCACTCATTCATTAACTTTAAGGACCTAATGTGCCACAGCTGCTGACAAAATGCTTCCTTTCCTGAGCAGCCAACTTACATTCTCCAATATGTGAAAAGAAACAGTTTTTATAAGGCTTTTCACTCCCAAGCAGTGATTTTTTTTTTCCTGTTACAAAATACTATAGATTCTTGCTCCCACCAAGCATCTTCCTTTTCATCAAATGATTGAAAACAGAAAAATTAGCCCAAAAAGCATATAAAGAACACATGAACTCCTCCAAGTAGCCCATTAGATTAAATTGGTGCAAGACAAAATGAGAGCCAAAGGAAAGGTTAACACAGCAACAAGTTACTGCACAATACCTTGTTAGGGGATACACACAGAAGCAGAAAACAAGTTCGTCTCCATTCCTTTAGCTACCTGGTACTCTAGTTCCAAGAAAAAAATGTCTAGGAACAGCAAATTGGTAAAGTAACAAAGCTTTTCTTTTGCAACATAGTTGGGCACAAAGAGGAAATTGCTGTGTCAAATGGCTCCGGTGGAGCTCACCCTTCATATTTTGCACTGACCTCCTACTAGTACATAACCAATACCATTCTCAAATCTGCCTCTAGTTCTGCCAAGCATTAAGTAAAAAAGTAATGAATTTCTCACATTTGATCTTCACAGAAATGTGGATCTAATAGATTAATCTTAGACACAGCAACTTCACCTTGAATTTAAATTTCTACTTCCATCCACTGCCAAACTGGGAAAGTTCTCCATCCGTTTGTTTGAACACCAGAGAGTAAGGCAACACAGACACACGCTACCTCAATTTGTCTTCCAAGAGTTATATGCCTTAGCAGGATAATTAGATAGTAATGGCTTAAACCTAAATCACAATTTAAGCAACATTTTGGATAAAGATTAATACCTACTTCTGCTCAAAACTGAAACTGAGAGGAGAAAAAAACCCTACTGATCTCCAGCAGTTCTGAGTGCTGGTATTATACCAGAATGCCTATTTCAAGCAGCTGCTATATTGGTATGACTGTAGTCATAGTACAGATTTGGAGCAAGTAGTAGAAACAATGTACTAACAAAAAAACCTTCATTCTTCTATTATTTTTTCAAAGCAGTGTTACATTTTCATTCTGAGTATGCTTATAGTATCACCAAATGTCATGCATAATCTCTGAGCACACACACCAAGGAGTATCAGCACTTTCTTTTTCTTCCCTGCCCTCATTATCTCCTTCACTCCCTTTGATTACACTGAACACAATTCACATTCTTTCTGTATTACAAACTTGCCATCAAGATAGAATCTTGAGCTCAGGTTGCAAAAACCTTGCTTTTTTTAATAGATATGTTCCCCTCAGTGTGGCATAATTTTGAAGCTCTTCAATTCATACTGCAGTCACAATCAGTTCTCTTCATACACTACTGAACCTATACTATGTACAGTCCACTGATGTCCAAAAACAACATATGCCTGACTTCCAACTGCTTATAACAAATCTTCTAAACTATATGTTTAGCCACCCTCCAACATGATTACTCCCAAAAGCTCCAACAGAGCTCCAAGTGTACTGTATGAAAACTTGGCTCTACAGGAGCATCTGTTGCAAAACATTCAATACAGGGAAGTTTTCCAGGCTTTGATAAAAAGTAACTTCATTATCATCAAAATGCTGTACTCGCAATATTAAAACAACTTTGGCAGTAGCTACACCATGTCATAAAACAATTTAATTTATGACTACTAATATGAGTAGAAAAATTATACACCACCTGCATTACATCATAAAAAGATGGTCAACTCTGATGTGTTTTACACTACCCCATAGAAGCTGCATGTTTTATGGAAACAAACACATGGCATCTGGCAAGAGCCTGCAGGTATGAGACAGCAAGCCACGAGCTGCCATCGATCCCAGCCACAGGTATCATTGCGAGGGGTGCCCAGTATCTATTCCATCACAGCAAGCTCAATTTCAACTTGCCTGTTTTACCAGTTTTCTAGAAGGTACTTTTTCATGTATATCCTTAACCATGGCTCCGTTCAAATAAATGGCTGGGAAATGGGGGGAGGGGTGAAAAAGAAGAATGAGTAACTTGGTCACTTCCAAAATACTTTCACTAGGCATGCTTCTTCCTCTGTATTTCATTTCCAGTTACTTCTCTCTCTTATTAGGTGTATTTTGTAAAACCAAGCCATCCAAGTCTCCCTGTACTGAAGCACAGACTGGTTTTTTTGATGTGTTTCATGCATATGTACAGGAATGAAGCATTAAAAAAAATCCTAACATGAAATTTCTTGGTACTACAAAATTTATATGAGGAGTTACTTCAGATTACTTTTCTTATGTATTCCTAAATATATAAATACACTGTAGATTTAGCAGGTCTAGACCACTTCCCTCATAAACAAATATTCTGGTCCAACTTCAGTGATTAAATTCAGCAAACCTCAGTTTCCCAATTTTATTTTCCCAATCTTCAGCTGTTTTGTGAAGACACCAGGATTAACAGCCTTCAGGAATTTTTATATCACTTGGACAATAGATACCACAGAAAGGCTCTGCCTACAAAGCACATACGAATTCCCAGAAGCATTGTGTGCGGCGCACATTATTTAACACCGCATGTAAACCCCCCTGGCAGGCGCATCCAGGCGCAGCGCGCTGCTTTGCATTTGCAATTATTACCCAACCTTTGCATCCCTTGAGCTGATACCGGCCCCATTCCCAGCTGCGGATCCACATCTGGCCGACTGACAATGCCAACAAGTTGTGGCGAGGCAGGGCCGGGCAGGACAGTGTCGGATGCGGGCGATACGCGGGCGGGATGCTGGACCAGCCGCGGCGGGCGCGGAGCGAGCGCACCTGCCCGCGAAGCGCGGCCGCCGCCCCGGCGCCCCCCCGCCAGCGGGTGCGGAGAGGAACCGCGGCCGCCTCCCGCTC
>VWYI01002788.1:332-17759 GCA_013399455.1 Anthoscopus minutus
CTACTATTATCTCTCTGTTTTCAATTACTCAGTGCTATGTCCTACTAATGGATAACAGTAGAAAGGACAGGAAAGCTTGCATTTAGTAGTTGTGATTGACAGAACCAATAGGTAAATTCTTTGCTGTGTAAGAAAAAAAGATCACACTGAAATTTCAAGCTAGAAAATTATCTCCCATAGAAAATGCCTACAATTCTACCCATGTGTAGATGAGGACAGCAACATGTCCTTCATGCTGTGTGATAAAGACAGAGAAGTGCGTTTTGCCTTCCCACTCTTGGCACATTTTCTTGATTGAAATTCTCTTCTACTGCAGTATGTATTTGAAGACTGGTCCTCCTCCAACACAAAACCTTCTGCAGACACCTTCACTTTGCTGGTCCAGTTTCTGAAAGGGAATTGCAGCTTGTTTATCCCAAATGCACCTGCAGTGGACTCCCTCCTGACTCATGGTCACAATAGCAAGACTGAAAGAGAGATGAGCAGCAGAGCTGGAGCCATGGCTTCCAGAGAAGGTTGTCCCATGACAGCTGGTTGGGAACAGCATGCAGGGATCTGGTGTGGTTGTCCACTGCTTGGTGTACGACCCTGAGGATTTCATAGAAACGGCTCTCAGTTTCTGGAGTCAGTGGGACTTTCTCTTCAGGGTCTCTGGACAGATCGAAGAGCAGTGGAGGATCATGTCGTGTAATGAATCCTCCATGGCAGAAGCAAACGTGAGAATCATAGCAACCATTGGAGTCCTCAGGACTGAAGTTTGGAGTGAAGAAGAAGACTTTCCAGACAGATTCACCTGCAATTTATAGCCACAAAACAACTAGTGATAACATGATAAAAATGACAAAATGGAAATCCCCTGGTGTTAAAAAATTCCACCAACATGGGAAGTCATTATTTTGGTAAAAAGACAGTACAGACACTAACAGAAAATGGAGCACATTGAAAGAGTAAAACAAGACTGATCAAAGCAAAAATAAGCAAAACATGGTGATTTTCATGCTACACATATTTATGAAACAACTATGATAGTTTCATTCCCTTAGAAGAATTCTGATTAACTAAATCACAGAATACATTAAATAATGTTGTGTTTTACAATAAACAGTGCTAAGAAGATTTGCAGAAATATATACTAAGGCTTCTTCAAGGCTTATTAAAATGTATTTTTGCCCCTTGACCATATTTACCCACTGCTAGGCCCTGTCTGCTTCTCATTTTGCTAATCAAAATAATTTCGTTGTTACCTTTTCCCTTTCTTCCTCTCTTTGTTGTATTAACCCATTGTCCTCCGCCCCATGCTTTCATTGCAAACACCTGGATACTCATTTTATTAAATGGGATGACATGAAAAGGCATAATGGATGTTAAATTACTGTCTTGTGCTTCTATATGACTTTCCAAACACAAATCATAAATAACAGTTACAGCAGCACAATTCTTAGGTGACATTCTGCTTTGCAAAATGAAAACCAAAGTTCTTCATTTATAGACTGGTTATTATTGGTTTAATTTTCTGCGTACAGAAAACTGTCCATCCTCATGTAACTTCAGTTGGAATTGTCACTGTTTGAAAATCCTAGTTATTTCTTGGAATAAGAATAAGAAAATATCAGTTGGTTCTTTCAAGAAACACTCTCAAACAGGTCAGTGGAGGATCAGAAAACACTTAACAAGAAAGCTGTAAACAAAAAAGTCATTACTATTTTCCTCAAGAATCACAGAACAGACAGGAAAGGCAGAAACAGACAGAGCAGAACTTCCAGGGAAGCACAACATCCTCCTACAGCCAATGAACTATATAATTCTTCAGAAATGGAACAAAAAAAATTAATTAGAGTAAGAAACATCTGCATTTTATTCTTAATAAAAGCAGGTTACTAAGCAACTGGGATCTATAATGTCAGATTACCTGCCCACTTGAGACTTCAAAAACATTGGAAAAATGTAGTCATCAGTAATTTACATTTCTCAGCACCATATTGTGAATTTTTTTTTTATCACCTCAAGTTTTTAAATACTGAGTGAAAAATCCTTTTGGTATTTTGCTGAATTTTTTAAGGTCACAGAAAGCTCATTAACCTAGTAACAGACTTTCAAAGATTTATGTGTGCTACAGTAGTTAATATTTATTAATCAGTACAACAGAATGGAAGGTGCTAGAAAATGTGGGATGAGTAGAGCAGAGATAAAAACTGGTATACGCCATGCTGTAACGACATCAACACTCAGCTTTTAAAGACTAAAAACATGTTAAAAACAAATGTTTCAGCAGATTAAAGAGTCACAGGCTGCAGTTCTAGACTATAGCATGGATTTAAAGGACAGTAGGTGACCTTAAGACTTTTTACAGCTTCTTCTATTCCACAGGATTTTTCACATTAGAAGTGATTTTACCTTTAGGAACCAATTCAGTGACAGAGCCTGAGGACTACCAGCTCACTTCATCTCCACTTCTCTCACTTCATCTTAAATCAGGGTCAGATAGGTGATGGCTATTATACACATTAGACTGGGAGAACCCTTAAAATGCTTCTTGGAAGTTCTCTTTCGGGAAGGACTTTTAAAGACTGAGTGACTTGCTGGCACAGACAATAGGATGTGGCATGTTTTAAAAGGCTCTGGCTGTGACAGCCTCAATGGCACAGTCTTACTGGGGAAAAAATGAAAGGAAATTTAAAGGAAAGCAAAGCAAGATAAGACCAGGTAACATAATATGGCATTCCTTCATCCACCTCCAGTAACATTTTGAAAGGTCGGTCTGGTACTTGAATCTCTCGTTTTCTTAGAATTAAAATAAACAAAATCAAATACTGCCACTTAAATATCACTGAACTTATGCACATAACATTTCCAAGAAATATACCTCTTGTTTACTGAGATTTAGATTTTACATTCTGATAAGGCATGTAATTCTGTGCTAAGCATTGTTTCAGGTTCCTTAGACATGTTTAATTGGTAACATGGATGGTAAAAACCATAAAAAGCCAAAGTGTTTGATTAATCAGTGCACTGCCTGCCAACGTAGAACATGCAACACTTGCCACATCTGAGAATTTGATTCACAACACTATAACAACTTGGCAGACGATCAACAGAAAAAAATTGTATTGCTACTAAAATGTCAGCTAAAAGAAATTCCAGTAAGGCTGTGCACATGAAAACTTTGTGGTCAAGCTGTCTTACCACACATTGGTTTTTCATGGTACATTTGTGCTGAATGAAATGGAAAAGAAAATTTTCAGCCACTTTTTTTGGTGTTGGGCATTGTAGCACCAGGTCAGCTCAAGGGCTTACAGATAGCATCAGAAAGTTGGGAAGTCCGAATTAATGGCAGGTGATACAAGCAGCCCATATAGGTAAGAAATGGGGAAAATAAATAAACAAGGAAGTTGCACCACAATTTTTTTCTCTCAGAAAATAAAGGCTTGTTTAGGTTTTGCTTTAGGCAGAGCATACAGCATGTTGCAAAATCACGCGTGGGTTTGGGGACAAGACATGAATGACACCATCTCGTGTCTGAGTGACACTGCTAGCGTTTTGAAGAGCTGATGCTACTTTATCAGATAAGTAGCTGATTGTCATGATTATACAATGCAAAACACTGAGCTCTGGGAGTGCAAAGCCTGTTACAGTGCAATGATTACCTGTTGCACTGCAGCAGTGTTTCTGGAACTGCATGTTGTGCTGGAGAAGCAGCAGCAGACTTTGAACACCTATTTCCTAAGCATTATAAAAACTAAAGCCCATCTGTCAGTGGCTGTGGCTGTGGAGCAGCCAGTGCAATATACCAGGAGATATTAAGAACTGTCAGACTAATCAGTAAAGCTGATGAGCTGTATAAGGCATGATATTAAAAGATGAGAGCTCTCTTCCAGTCTCTCAGCTGATATAAAATCTCATTTTGTCAGAAGGTTAACTACAAGGATCAAATTAATCTCCTAGTAATTAACAGTACCTGTGTTCTCCAAAGCATCTGGACAGTAAACCCTTCTTATATAAAAAGATAACGGAATGTCTCTTCCACAGTGAAGTAAAATTTTCAGGGCTTCCCCAAAGCCAAGTATATCAAGCCCTTTCTAAAACCACAGGCAGGCTCTAACCTGCAGCACTCTCAAAGGTCCTGTTCCAGTGCTTCACAAATAATTTCAGTCCTATTTTCCTGCAATTCTCTAGTTCTCCAAATTTTTCAATAAATTTGCTCTCAGAATACCTTTGCTTTATATGTTAAGAAAAACAAAAACTAAAGAAGTTGTACCTCAAAATCGTTTCAAATTAAGATAGTTTCCCATTAGTCTAAGCAAATGTACTATGAACATATTTGTTCAGTGTTCAGTCTCCCTAGAAGACTCCTTTTATTATCCTTAACCCAGTTATTTATCCTCTCATACAGACAACAGTAGCTCCAACAGACCAGTAGAGGCCATGAGATTAAATAAAAGTCTCTCATTAAGATATATTAATATATCCAAGATGAAGTGACACACTGGATAGGGATGCCATTTCTGCTATAAAAGCATCCTTAATCATTTACGGCTAACTGGTATTTTCTGATAAGCAGTTCTTGACATGAATAGAAGCTATTGTTGCATTATTGCCTGAGACTTCATTTTCACTGAATTTAATCTCTGACAGTAGCTTTATAGGTTTACAGCTACTATAATTTCCTTTGTTCATATTATTGTGTTGCTTCTTTCTGTAGAAGAACCACTAAACAGGGCTGTTCTCTACTGTACATTGGGAAGCTAGTCCCTGCTTGAATTCAGATGCCTCTTAGGGGAGTCATTTGGGTGTAGCAGACCAACATAAGTTGAATCAACTCTCACACTCTAACTCATGCTTCTCAGTGTTTTTATAGTTTTCAGATGAAAACTGCAACTCACTTGAAAATTATTTTTTTTTCAGATAACTCTTATTATTAGATTGAATCCTTTCTCCCTGCTTCCTCTAAGTTCATTCAGAATTTTTATGTTCTCTGATAATCTTATTTACAGCAGATATCACATATATTCTGCTCTTTGATAATTTAACAATGTAGAAAAGGCTTCAGTTGTGAAATTATTGTAGAACTATATATAGCTCTGTATAGCAAAAACGATATTATTTGGTTACTATAATGAAACAATACACATTATTTTCATGACAAAAATATGCCATTTGAATTAAAGAAATTGAAACTTTATTGTTCTTACAATAAAAATGTCTTTTTTTTTTTTAGATATTTGTTTTAAGTGTCTGGGTATCTCATACTGGCTATATATCTGGGTGTTATACTGTTACATCAGTCAAAAGACAGCACATCATATCCCAGTGCTGATGGAGAATAACAGCGTGATATTCAAAGACACAATGTTGGTTTACAACAATCAGTTGTTACTAGAAGAGGCTTGCATAAAGAACTGTGCAGAACTTATAGTATTTGAGTGAAAACCATGAAAAAACTAGCAGTAGCAGTGATTTAAAAATATTTAGAATAAAATCTAGTGTTAAGTATCCACTAAACCAGAAAGGATTGTACATTCCTGAATATCTTATAATCATAATGAACAACTGCTGCAGGAAAAATACAAGACACACTGAAACCATGCCCAGACTGCTGATGACAGAAATCTCATGACTGAGTTCATTATCTAGAGTAAATGTTGTGGTATGAGAAACTTCCACTGAATTCTATTCAAAAGTCAAGATTATCTGTTGGATTGTAGTAGATGAAAAATAATTATTTTCCTGAATTCTTCATCATCATCTTCAAAAAGAATTGATTGATCATTTGCAGTGTTTTCTTGTCAAAGAAAGCCCTAAAAGGGAAGAATCTGTGGGTATAGAAAATATGCTGCTAAAGTAGGAAGTGCTACAATGCAATGCTATGCCTCATATTTGGATGTCCTAGGTGATAGCAACGTGGAATACATATTGCTCTGGAAGAACAATTCCATCTGTAGGAATTTAATGGAAATAATCCAGACACCTGATAAAGATTTGTTTGAAGAATATTTACTTGCCGAATGGTCCATGTAATTTTCAGTTCATCTTAGCAGCAGCTGATGGCATGTTGAAGACAGAAGATAATGTTGGCACATACACATAAAAAAAAACTTAACCAATCCAAACCAGAAAAAAACTCAAACCCAAACAGAAAACAACCAAAAAACCCTGCTCCTTTTCAATCTATATTAAAAGTCCTTGAAAACAGAAAAGTCTTATTTTATTGCTTATGAAGAAAATAGTCTTGATTTTCCTGTACCGGTTTTCCACAGGAGTCACTCACTCTTTCAGTTAATCAATTAAGCAGTTAAGAACAACTTTAGGAACAAAGCAGAAACACTCTTCCAAAGATTGCAAAACCCAAAGACAAACCTCTTCAGAGCTGTGTTTTGTATTTTAATATTTTCTTCCTGTGCTTCAGGAATGCATTTTACTAATAGAAAATAAATTGAGGACAATCACTTTTGTCTTTCATAAAGTGGATGCAATTTTTGTCAGTGAAAAGAACAGATTGTAAGATTCAGAGAGCAGTTTTTCTGATGCTAATCAAACATGGGACAAAGATGCAGTGGAAGACCTAAGCAATTTCTGCAAATAATTTTAGACAAGTTGATGTCAGCCAAAACCGAAACCATCCCCTAGAATTTTTTAATAAATTATTTTCTTCAGAAAGTTTTCAAAATTTGGATGTCAAAAAAATAAGCTGTTGACACATGGAATGCTAGCAAAGTACTCAAAGTCATTAATATGAAAATTACTACCATGCCTAATGCTTAAGTTACCAGATGTACATCTAAAATCAAAGAAATAACTGTTCAAATTTACTTTAAAAATTAAAAACAGAAATTTTGTAACTGCAGTTGCCTGAAATTTTGTGCTGTGCCAAAGAATACTGAATAATCATTTTCTTTACTTTAAAAAGTCAAAGAAAAAGGCGAATTTCTCTTCCTTACAAGTGTCTTAGCTAGTTGAATTATTTTATTTTTTCTTTATCTTTATAAGGTTACTAGGTCACTTAGAAAACCTTTTGGGAAAAAAAATTATTTTGAAAAGTTATTCAGTGAAGCATAAATGACAACAGAGGAAAGGAGTTTCTTTACTCCTACTAAAAAAGACTTAAAAATGGAATTGAAGAAATGAACATTTTCAAGTAATTTGGTGCAAAAAATATCAGTATCAGGCAGTCTTACATTTAAAAAAAGAATCAGAATGGCTGAAATTTGCTTTTAGTGTAAAGAGCATGTGCAGTTTAGCATCTGAACTATGAGACAGCAGTTTTTTATCCCAGTGTTAGAAAATGCATGCATTTTCTAAGAAAATTTGAAACTAGTAAAAGATTACAAATTATGTTAAACCATAAATTTCCAATTTTCCTGATACTGAACAAACAATGCAAAAATCCTCTAAAATACTGAATTAAAAACCTTAGCATGAAAAGGACATAGCACAAAATGTTCTCTTACAGATAATCAGAATGGACTTGGGTACAAATTACAAGTTTGTTCCTAAGAATATTTCTAGAAGAGTATTTTCTCTTTCTCATAGACTTCCTCGAGGTAACAGTATTTCAAAGAAATCCAGCCGTTCTCCAGTTTGGACCTTTATGCAAAAGCCAGACTTGATTTCACAGTTCTCCAGGAAGCAAAAATGTCTGAATTTGAAAAGAGTTTTAGTAATTTGAGTATTCTCTTGTTTTGCTTAGATATAAAGTGGATGTAGAAATCTCCAGATATTTTTCAGATGACAATAACTGATGGAAAAAGGAAAGAATCCTCACTCTCTCTCATAATTTTCAGCTTAAAAATGTGAAAAACAGGCTTAACCCTTGAGAAGTGAAATAACCTGCTAGAATCTCCTTCGTCTGGAAAACAAGAACAGAGAAAGATGTCCTGTGGATGCAGATGATATGAATATGTTTTAACTGTTCCATATACAGAACTCTGAGGGAAACAAGAGCATCATTTTCATAAAAGGTTACTTAGGTCTGTCATTCAATTAATACAAAATAATTTTGGAATTGTCAGGGTTTGTTTGTTGGGTCTCTTTGGGGTTTTACCGGGGCTCTTTGGTGTTTGTTTTTTGGTTATTTTTTGTGGGGGTGTTTGGGTTTTTTTGTTTGTGTTTTTGTTGTTGTGTTGTTGTTATTGTTATTTGAGGATTTTTTTAGTAAGGAGTCATTCAGTGAACTGATGTCTGCTTGTGCCTTCCATGCTGCAGCCATATTCATGCCCCTTAGCTTTCAATCTAAACCAGGATGAAGGGAAGTGAAAATAAGACAAGAAACAAAGGAAAAAAGAAGTCCCCCACTTCAACTTAAATAACTATGATAATAAATTTGATTTATGCCCTTGTGATGATTAGCAGTAGAGTTAGAAAAGGACAGCATTTAATTTCTTTTCATTCCCTTTATTCGTCTCTCTTTCTCTTTCTCCCAGAATAAGTAGGGGACTGCTGGTAGGGAATGGAGCACTGCAAGTCCCAGGGTATAAATAGCCCTGCCTGAGCCCAACAATAACTCTGATGCCACTGACACAGAGCAGAGCAAAGGCAAGAAAATTCTGTAACAGTATTTGTCATGCTTGTCAGAGGGAACACTTTCCTACCTAAAATATTGTGAGCAGAAATGTGTATCAGATGATTAGGTCAATTTTCTTGAGCTTGATACAAACCGTTTCATGGTGTCTGTTCATGCTAGAAATGCTCTTCTCTCTTTTGACAGTCATGTTATTTCACACTTATCAAATAATGTGTCCATAACTGTGTCACCCAAATGCAACTGCAGCTGCTCTGATATGAGGCTCAAGATAGCAAATTAAAATTCTTAATGAGATAGTTCAGGTAAATGACACTTGATGCTTGTTTTTCTTCCTTCAGTTTTGTGATAGAAACACTGAACACAAATAAGAAGTTTGGGAGACTATTTGAGATTTTTGGAAGTTTTCCTTGATTGTGGTGCCTCCATGACATGGGGAAGATCAAGTAGAGAGAGGGAAAAAAATACAAAGGGTGTAAGCATGGAGTGAAGATGATGCTCCTAAAGTTAGGAAGAAGGAAAGCAAAATACCTTCAATAATCAAGTAAATGAAAAGGTTGCAATGAATTAGAGTAAGAAACAGTAAAAAGTGATCCAGTTATTTAATGCAGAGCAAAAAAAAAATAAGTAGTAAAGAAAGAAGTCATAAAGGTCTTAAAAAAATCATCATCATCAACAAAAACCCAACACCAAACATACTTCTAAAATAGAAGGCTTCTTTAGAGAGAACAGTGGAAGTGAAGGAACTTGTGAGACTGAAAAACAAAAGGCAAATGACAGAAAACTCTCATGAGGGTCAGAGTTCATTACAGCTTCTGCAGTTGCAGAAGGGAAAGATTCACATAAGGGTTTGATCAATTAAGAGGATCAAAAGGGGATTCATTATCGGTGAGACTAGAAGCATAGAAATAAAGAAAGGGGAATAAACAGATAGGAAAAGGATAAAAACACTGTAAAAGGACACTGCTGAGAGGGGAGAAAGGGGCTGCTCTCTGTCCAACAAAAATGTGCTGTAAGTAATGGGAAGACTCCTGGGTTATTACTGAAGGAAAAGTGAATTTTCTCCCATGACCTACATATTATGAATCAGATATTTGATGCTATTTTACATCCTTCAGTGGAGAACAAACACTAATCCATGTAACACTGACACTTCAGTGTCTTCCAGCACTTAAATCCAGAAAAGTGGTCTGCAGCATTTGTCTTCTACTCTTGAGGAAACCTTAAGAAACAACTTTTCTGTAAGTTATAACATGTAAAAGCCTAATACGAGTAAAAGATATGTCTGTGAATCTGTAGAAACTTGTTACTTTTTGCCACCATTTTTTGTGCAATTCCTTGATAGATCACTTGCCACCGTGTGTTGCTATTAAAGACAAAGTCTGGTGACAAGCAATGAGGTTTAAATGAGATTTAATGAAATTTTTAAAAATGATTTTGTGGAGGGACATCTATGCTTCCACAATAAGAGCTACCCCATCACCAACACCACCTGCAAGAAAAAGTAAAACGATTCTCAGAGAGCTGATAGCTAACAGACAATGTAAATGACAATTTTAGTCTAGTGTTAAAAGGAAAATTGAACATGCAAAGTGAGTGGCACTTTCTTAATTAGATTTTAAAGATATTTATGACAGTGCCACTCTAGTCAGGATTTGCATTTCAATATCTTTCTGACCATTCTTGTCAGTTCTTTCATGACACTAATGCATGAATAAAATGCTGCTTTGTGTTCCAAAACCAATTCACTATTTACATTTTATTGCACATTCTAATGACTATCTTATTTGTCTATATTTGTAGACAGGTCCTTTTTTGAATCGCTGCTGATTTAAAAGAAAAGATTACACTAAATTCCCTGAGTCCAAAATTCCCAGTCAACTTCAAAAGACTCCTATAGTGTTCTTCCTTCCACTTAGCACAATAATACTATTTTTCAGACTGTGGAAATGGTAGCAAGGCATCTCCAGTTTTCAATTCATGTTAATATAATAGGATTTACTGCTCACTCAGCATTCAATCTGACAATCTGGTCACCTCACCTAATTTTGGATCACTGCAACCAACGTGCATGCCTTTATGTAAGCTATGGGTCTTTATGTTACCAGCCTATACTTATCTGTTTCTTAATTTTGTTAAAGGTGTTTAGGATGAGAAGAGTTATACTTGTTTCTCTTTTGATGAGAGCAACTACTCAGGTTAGCTCAGGTGTAGGCATCTGCACTGGGGAATGGACATGGTGTTATCACCATCAGAGTTTGATAAAAAACAAGGCGTTATGAATCTTGAGGGAACCAAAAAACTTCCCCGGCCCTGCCCAGTCCTTGAGTGGACCCTCATTGCTGCACTCTGCCCATGGATTCCCATCTCAGCTCAGCCCAAGGCCATCAGTCCCTGCCTGAGTGGTGCAGCAGTGGCCAGTTCCCAGCCTTGTCTCTGGATGTCTCTAGGCTACAGTCTTCCTTCCAACTCTGTCTGTGCTCTCATTTCCTGCTCCCGACTGCACTCCCTGGGTGGACCTTGAATTTGATTCACTACTTTGCCAGGACTGGGGCTACTGTGGAGTCTGTTACCAGCACCCAGCTCTGCTAATTTTGCTCAGGTGCTGGAAAACATTACTCTGTCAGTAAAGTCACTGTCAGTGCAGGGTCACTCACAGTTCTGTTGGACTCACTTTCAGGATGAAGTGTCACCTCGCTTAGAAAGCTGAACTAGCCTCTCCATTATTCTCTAGTCTATCCTCTATTTTGTTTTTATGATCAAATATCGATCTACAACGTGTTCTTGCTTATGAAAGCCCTACAGTGTTCATCCACAGGGTGTTAAACTTCTTCCCCTCAAGTACCTGTAAAAACCCACATATTTCACTGACTTGGATAGAAAATAGAGAGGTTTGCCTTCCTTGTTCATATATGTTACTTCTGCATACTTTTTTAAAATGAGTCTTACCGTTAATGAAGATTCATTGACCTTTGAAATCCAGTCGCTAACTACAGTACATCTACATCAACACTGCTTATGAGATGCTGTATCTTGCTCATATAAATGTACAGTTTCTTCTGTTCCAGTTATAGAAAATAAGAACAAAATCTCATTTCAGGTATTTCAAGTGAATATTCTTTTTGTCATCTAATTCATCCCCCTGCCACTGCACAACTGCTCTCCACAACGTATTTTCTAAGAGCTCTCTTGATGTATAGTGTCTTCTATTGTAACTTTTGTGCTATCATTCATTTCCTTTATTGCAGAAGACAAAGACATTTTATTGGCATACTCCTTTCACTTGGTGCTTTATCTACTAACTTTTTCAAATACAAATTCTTCGCAAACTTTTTCTGGAGTTTAAATAAGTATTTTGGTATAGATTACTGTCTCACGGTTCATTTGGTTTGCCCCATTCCTCAATTACCTGTTTCATTGTCTATTCTAAATTCCATTTCTACACCTTTTGCAGAATTGTGGCACACTGAAGTGAATGTTAAAATCCCAGTGAATTTACTAATGACTTAATCTTGTTTGTCTTCAGTTCAACAAAGTTAGCTTAAAATAATAACCCCTGGCTTAAGTTTAACAAAGTACAATGTATTCTATGACTGAAGCTGCTGTGTGCTTAACTAATTGTTTAAGCAAGGATCTGCATATGCTGCTCAACTTCCATCAAATTTCCTACTTCAAACTATTTGATGAAAAATCATGAGTAAATTATTATTTGGCCATCTGTGCTATTGCTTAATAAAACAGTTAATAAAAACTGTTTTATTTCTTGCAATATTGATATATATTAATGGATATACTGTGAGGAACTTATTTAATGTTTTCTCAAGACCTATAGCAAGAAGCAATCTGAATCAAGTTTTACCAAGCCTAACTGTCCTGTTCACTGGACAACTCTACCTTGTAGAAAAATCAGTGTTCAGTATTCACACCTTACCTCCCTAAAGATGAAACTCATGTCTGCTTAGCAAAATCCTCGCCCTCCAAACATACATTCCTCAGTTACCTAGAATCTCAGTGGTAACATCTTGTTACCTTTCCTTCTTATGGCATATACATGTATGTGTATACATGACACACTACTTAAAATATTCAGGTAAATCCAGGTGGTTTTGAGCTATGTGCTGTGTGGACCTGGGTGCAGCATTTGAACAAAGCCCTTCCCAGGCCTTGGGCCTCCAAGAGAGATTCATCAGCATAGGACAGTCTTACACAATGCCCACAGTGCTCAGCTGAGACGCAATCAGCTATGGAGTGAGTCCATCTCAAACTAGAAGAATGCAGCAATGGACCTCGGTAACTCCAGCCACTGTCCTTCATTCTCTGTGCTATATTTTCTTACAGATTTTTCTGTGTAAAAAAGACAAAATTTCTAGAACTTCAGGCAGTGTTTGATATTTCTCCTAAAAATTACTTAAAACTTCTATCCAATAATTTTCATTTGTCACAAAGGGTGAGTGGTTTTGATGATACATGAGTGGCAAAAGGATTACTGGTGGGTTTTTTCCCCCTCCAGTTTCTGGAGCAAGTAGGTAGACCAGTGCTGTGAATGAGGTGGTAGAATCCATGTTTGTTGCTTTTGGCTTGATCTTTTATTTTTTACTAACTATATAATTCAATGTAATAATTCTAACAAGCCTCAAAGTATACAACACCTGCTCACTACTTCTTGTGGCACTGTGAGGTCCAGGATATGTTGAGCAAGACAATTGCAAAGACAAGTTAAACAAATAAAGTTTTATCCTTAAGCACGAAATTCTCCATCTTTTTACTGATCTGAATGTGTGCTGTCATATATTATAGTTCTCTTTAAGGTCTCTAACCTCTTATTTTAAGAAGTGATATAAATAAAGAGAATATAGAACTGTTTGCAGTCTGAAGCCATTCAGTTACACATTGTACTTTCTCAGAACAACTGAAAGTGCTTTTGGCACTACATGATAGATATAAATTTTATATATGCCCTCCCTCCTCACTGCAGTTAAGAGTGATGACATGATATGGTGAAATAGAAACATCGGCATACTGGTAGTTGATTTTGGACTGTTGAATCTTACATTAAATTTTTAATTCACATTTCTGCAAACTCAGCCTCCATCTCTCAATTTTAGCTGGCTTCTTTGTCAAAATGCTCCTTATAAAATCTGTGACAATAGTTATGGCAACACGAAAGACTTGGGAATGGTTTTAAATCTTATTCACTACCATGGCCCCTTCTAAGCATTTTTATGTTGCTCTTCACAAGGCAAATAACCTTAAAAATATTCCATTATTCATTGCAATGGAAAAGAAAATGGATTACATGAATGATTTTCAGCTGTAAACCAGGTTTGGTTTAACATGCAGCAGTGGTTTGCAGTAATTCTTCCTTCATACTATAGTGCATTGCATGCTAACAGACATTTACCTCAATTTCATCATGTTATTAATTAAAACACACTTTTTCTAACATTTCCAAAGAAGTCACTAACTAGCTGTCATTTACCCTGAACATGTCCAAGATTAAAGTCTCTCTTAAACTCTTTGCTGATACCCAGAGGGAATCCCTAACTGAGATCTTGGCACTTAGACTCTGCAGATATACAAAGGAACCTGAAATTCAGTTAGGATTAGAGAACAGGAAATCTTCCAACCAAAGTGCATTCAAATGATAGTCAGGCCAGGCAGATGGACCTGCTAAACAATTTACCTGTCATCCAGATCTTCACCCTCACTTTGAAAGCTTGGCCTGTCCTGCTGAAAATCTGTCTAGTTTTAACTTCAGAATTCTGGATTACTACTCACTTAAACATAAAAAGACCAAAACATTAAGCATAAAAAAAGGTTATCTGCTTCCACAAATAGCTCTGCAAGAGCAGATCAAAATTTACAGGAGTAAGATACCCATACACAGACATATTACACAGGTGTACAATGTCCAAGAATGCAGACAGTTAAAGCGTTCCTAAAGCTTCTCCCCTACATCCCTGAGACACGATATGTCCTCATACAGTTTTTGCAAGTATATAACAACTGAAATGCAATATTCTAACAATGCAATGTGGCAAAAAAATATCTGAGATCATTTTGGTTCACAAACCAAACAAATTACCTGAAATTTGTTAGAAAAGACAAAGTATGATTATTATAGGAATTGTTGTTGTGTGTCCAGGCAAAGACTGCATTGACAGGCTCAGCCAAGCTCTAAGGTTCACATGTTAATGGGGTAGGAACCTGTTTCTGACTCCTCCATGCCATGACAATAACACAAATTTATCAAGCTCGACATGTAGACATTGTCCTTGTAATCATTTGCCAACTTAGTTTGAAAAATACCCACTAATGGAATAATACTTTAAAACATTCAAATAATATATACTTAAGTTTCTTGATTAAGAGATAAAAATCTGTAACTTTTTTATATCTAAACTGTGTTAAAGAAAGTAATGTTGCCTTTTTCATATTTTCTATATTCCATATAGAAACACTTCCCATGGATTAAATGCTTTGAAAGATATGTACTCAAAAATATTTTCTGAAGTACAAGTGGCACATTTACTTTTTTTAATTCTGCCTGCTGGCTGCTAAATATCAACAACAACATACTTCTCAGAACTTAGTTCAGGGTTATTGTTTTGGTTTGGCTTGGTCTGGCTAATTCTTTTCAAAAATCAGTATGTGGTCACTTTAAAAACACTGGTAGATATTAAACACTTCCTATCTGAAATATTTTGGCAATATAAAAGGGAGGGAAATGAAGCCTTTGATAATTATGAGGAGGTACAGGCTTTTTATAATCTATTTAGCATCATGTTCCCAAATCCAGTTAAAGCATTTCTCAGCACCTTTTTCTTGATTATTACTTCCTCCCTGTAAATACCAGCATGGTTTTCTAAGCTAGTCTATTGTTGCCACAACACAGGCCTGGAGTTTGGAGCTACTCAGCATTCTTGAAAACACCAGAAGTTCTAAATGACCCAACAGCTCCTCTAGAGCAGAGCTGAGTGAACTGAAGCATATGAGAAAACAACCTGTATTCTTGTACGATTTTTTTGCAATCCCCAGTTGCTTTTCTACCCACAGACTTTTTATGTTTCCATTGACCGTGAAGCTGAACTGAGACATTTGTACTGAGACATTTGTCCTGAGAACTGAGACATTCAGTACTTACTCTTGTGCTAAGATAAGCTTACTAATGCACTTTGCAAGATTTTCAGGATAAACCTGAAAGCTGTCAAAGTATGATATCTAATAGAATATAGCTGTAAAAAAATCTGGTAATTTTTGCCAATTTTGAAAAATTAAAATGTAATCCAAACGTTTCAAGTATCATTCAGTTTTCATAATGGATTTAATTTTATTATAATCCCTATTTCAAGACATATATTTTCTGCCACTAAAGAATGCATCAGATCACTTCCTTATTCAAAACATAAAATTAGAGAATGAAAATGAAAATAATGTATGAAGTTCTAAAGTTTTCCTTCAAAGTTTAAAAGTGACCATCGTAAAAAGGATTCCGAAAATTTTTTTTACATATTTCCTGTATTTGTTTTGAAAAAGTTCAACTATAAAAAACCCATTTCAGCATGACATAATAGCTACACTTTTTCTCTTCCTTATGTTCTTGATTCTATCTTTGGTCTCCTTATTCTGATCAGCTCTTTAGGATAAAAGCTTCCATATGATATTTAGGTTTTTTAGCAAATTTCCAGCTTTAAGGCAAAACTTCCCTCTCACAGCTTAATTCAAATTGTCTTCACTTCTGTGAAACATGTATTTCTCCTCATACTTGCACATCAGCTCATGCCTTCACAGTATACATACAAATAGTCCTCACAGATGAAATTGATTTCCTCTGGAAAAAATGAAAAGGTTTTATTTAATCTCAGGCTTTCTTGTAAGTTGCTTTTTGAAAACTGACCTGAATGTTCAAGAGCTCCTGCTGAAAGGAGCAGCTGAAAATTTGTTTTAGTATAAATTACACTATTTTTCAGAGTCAAAAAATCATTGTCAACTAAAAATACTACAAGCAATCTACTATTCAGTATTATAGAACTATCAGTATGATCCTCAATGGGTGTAAGTCATAAACTTTTATGTAATATTTATGAATCAAAATTATGTTTGAGTATTAGGCTTTGAGAAATAAGACAATGAAATGATGATATCATACAGAGCACCTGATACAGATATATATATATAAAAATATTGGTTTAGCTTTTAATTAGATATGCTACATAAAACAGAGATGGATACCTTATAGTACAGAAAATTCAATTTTTATATCAATTCCTTAGAACCCACAGCCTACATACAGTAGACAGGAATTTAATTTTTCTGTAGAACACCTTAACCATGTCTGAGACAAAAAGGTGTCAGCTGATTAAAAGCAAACAGCAATGCAGTTGCAAAAGATTCTCCTTTATTAGACAGGGATAGTTTGAGAGATGAAGTAGAAAAAGTGCATGAAAATGCCTCCATGACCAGCTGTAGGATAAAGTAGACCCTGATGGAACTAAAGGATCTGCAGTTCTAAGACAATGCGGTCATGATGAACTAAAGAGTCCTAAGTTTAATGTTTCCCAGAGCATCCTAGAATCAGAGAAAAGTGCATTCAAAAGAAATTCGAGAGTTTTGAAACATCATTTTCCAAGAATAAGTAACTCTTCATGCAGGTAGATTTATGTACTCACACTTCCTTGTCTAATATTTCAGTTTTACACTTTCATAGTGCTAAAGTCAAAATCTTCATGAAATAGTTTATACTTTGTTATTACCTCTCTCTAATTAACTTTGTGCTTATGTATCATGGTACTGTTTTAGCAGCTCCACCAAGTGATTAATTAATAATGCTGGCTTCTGGAAGATCATGAAGTATTGGAGCCTGGCATTGGGTAGACCTGGGAGGGGAACTTTGTTTAAACCACCCCCCCCCC
>VWYI01002796.1:8969-23307 GCA_013399455.1 Anthoscopus minutus
TTCATTAAAATCTAGGTCAGTGACCACTGTATTTAATCTGGGACTATCTGAAAGTAACTAGTAACTGACTGGTAGCTGATTATATCCAGAAACAAGAAAAGAAATTAGGATTTAACTTTTCAACTAAATAGAAGCCTGGGAATAAATGCATTAAAAATCTCCTGTGAGTAGTTTGGCAATATGCACAAGATGCTAGCAGTATTTTGACTTCCACATTGGTAAAGAGGAAAAGATTTATTCCAGAGCTGAAAGTTCAGGCAAAATGGAGTTTGAACAGAAATTAAGGTTTCTTCTTTAACTACTGGCATGCTGGTATTTGGCTTTGGTTGCTATTTACAATTAATATGGAGTGAGTAGGGAACGACACAGGCTGCTTAGCTAAAATTCTATCTCCAGCAAGGCTATGAACAAAAAGTTATTCCACCAAATCCCATTTGGCTGTAAAACGGAACAAAAATGCCAACTCTGTTGAGTCACATTGCATGGCTTGTTTCAGAAAAGCACTTGGAGAAGAGACAAACTCCTTAAATTCCTAAGATAGATGAATTAAAAAAAATCCAACACAATTTTAGAATTAGGGAAGTTTTGATCTTGTTTATCAAACTATTTCAACTTCAAGAAAACATATTTTAACTTAAAAACTTAAAGCCTAGATAGAAAGACTAGAACATTTTGAATAGAAGAGGCAAAGTTAGTCTCTTTCCATTCAGCAGGAATGAGGTTTGCCTATTTTGGGGTTTTTTTTGTCTGTTTGAGATTCTTTTTTTAAGCTACCTACAACACTGATCTAAGGGATTTTTAGATCATGCTGCACATTTTTCCTGGTTCCAGCTATGACGAAATTAAATTTCTTCATAGTAGCTAGAATGGGGTTTTGAAATAGTGATAAAAACAGTTTTGATAACACAGGATGCTTCAGAAATTGCTGAGCGGAGCTTACATAGTGTCAAGTCCTTTTCTGTCCTGTCAACGACTAGGCTGGAAGTGCACAAGATATTGGGAAGGAAAACAGGTCGGACAGTTGACCCCAACTAACCAAAGAATTATTCTATACCATGTGGTGTCTTGCTCAGCAATCAGATGGGCAGGGGTGGAGTCTTGCTAAGGCTGCCATTGCTCAGGGATGTTTAGAGTGATGGCATTTGTCTTGCCCTGTAACCATAGATATGATGGAACCCTGCTTTTGCGGAGATGTCTGAATACCTGCCTGCTGACATGAAGCAATGAATTAAATCCTTACCTTGCTTTGCTTGCACATGCAGCTTTAGCTTTAACTACTAAACTGTCCTTATCTCAACACACAAATGTTTTCATTTTTACCCTTCCAATCTCCTCCTGCATTCCACTGTTGGGCTTGTGAGGGAGTGGCTGCGTGGTGCTCAGCTGGCCCCTGGGGCTAAATCATAACAATAACCTTAATACTCATTCAGATGAGACAATTACTGCACTTAGATAGCTGTGACACTTCAAAAACTCTTGTAGTGTTTTTCACAATTTAATATTAGTCATACGAACACACATCAATGAAAACAGACAAGAAAGAACATGAAATGGGATATTAATATCAGCACAGTTGGGATGATGATCTCTCAGGATGTAGCAGCAGCATGAATCCACTGTAGTAAGTTATTTAGGCTGCACAGAAAGTGAAACAATCCCGCTACAACACCAACTTCCCACTTCTGTTTTCCATGCTAGAACATGCTGTTCTGGTTTAGGACTGTCACCTCACAGTAGCAGAAGACTAACTGTTTTAATATTTCTCTCTAGTAATCTCACTTTTACCAGAACATTTTCCTTTTAGATTTGTGATCTCAAATAAAAATACTAAATGGTAGCAGAAATAAGAATTTTGTGGAGGGAAGTTACAGGTCCAATCATTATAAGGTAGGAACCACCAACAATGTGTTTGCTCCTGATTCACCTACCAAGGACAAAGATCACTGTAGCTCTTACATGGATCAGTAAACCATCAGAAGGCACAAAATAATCCTTTCCAGAATCAGAAGCAGCGAAAAAGACAGTTCCAAGAACTTATCGTAAAATATGTGATTCCTTTTGCAAGGGCTACCAGCCACAGGAAGGATGTCTTTCCCTCGTTAAGGATCAAACTGGAAAGATTGAGCCTGTGTGAACACTGGAAAGCAAAACACAGCCAACATAGCTTACAAATTGACTAACATAATAGTCATAACATAACATAAAAGTTATTCTTCCTTTAGGTGCAAAATTCAGGGGGTGATAATGAGACCTACATAATTTAATTTAATTTTTCAGACAATTTAGGTAGGATGTATTCCATCACAATTTTCAGTACAATGCTATTTTTTTCTTGGAAAGAATTTCCTAGAGCTTCTTACTAGGAAATTTCTGTCCTTGGACCTTTTAAGGAAAAAGAATTCCAAATTTCTGACTCCGGGTCCTTTGAATATTGCTGAAATGCAGCATTTAAGTGAAAGAAATTTCACTTCTTTAACTCATTCATACACTTCAGAACATAAGCAGACTATTTTACCTCTCTCTCTTCACAAATACAGCACTTCAATTTTTAGAAGTTTTCTGAATATATGTAGTAATAAAAATATTTTTCTTTAGCTGATATTGTTAAAACTCTTTTGATATCTATAATCATTCATATTCTAGATTAGGTAGCTGAGGTCTTACAGAACAGGTTCACAGCCTGCCCTCTTCTGCCCTGAGATTTTCCTGCTACTAATTACAGCATGGTGCGATACATGAAATATCAGGGGTTTTTTTTAACTGCATTATGATTTCCTCCCTGGATGTCATCAATAGCAGTCATTCATATGATATCACTACAAAAAGATATTATTTTAAAGAAAAGTTGCTAAAGAAAGAAAAAAAAAAAAAACATTTCCCTTTATAAGGACTGCAGTTGACAAACAAAATCTATATCCGATTCATCTCGGAAAACAATCACTTACACTTCAGAGAGGTACAACTACAAATTTCAGCCTTAAAAAAGGAGTCCTTTTTCAGTTTCTGCTTTCACTATTTGAAGTTTCTGGTTTATTTCATTGTGTGCATACACAAGCACATATTGATAAAATGTTCAACAAACATCTCAGTTTGAAAAAAACAGACTACCAAAACAGCAAGAGCTATTTAACTAAAACCAGAAATATATCAGCCTATTAAAAGGTCATATGAAAAATTACACTAAAAGAAAAAACTGTCAATATTACATTTACAACAGCAGCAGCTTTTACTACAGCACTGTTAGTTAAGTTTTCTTACCAAAGAAAAGCTAAGAAAAAGGCAGCTTGTGCCTTTAACATTTAAAAAGATTAAACTTACAGAATTTAAACTTCATTCTCCAAAAACCACAGTAGAATAGAAAATACCTACAGGTTTGGGAGTGACAAACTGAATCCTTCCCAAAACCCACACAAGAGAATATAGAAGGAACTGCCTAACTCTTGATTTCACTGTTAGATACTCATTAGAATCGTTTGGAGCTTTTCTGAGCTGGATATACCAATCCACTGATGTTCACAAGTCATTCACAGTTTCACATCACTGGAACAATCAAAATTGTTCCAATGATTGAATCTGCTAACGTATGAGTTCCCTGCCCATGGTGGTGGTGGGGGGTTTTGAGATAGATGATTTTTCGAATTTCTTCCAATCTTCTATGAGTCTATGAAAATTAAATATTGTCTAATAGATAAAAGAGCACCCATGACTAAACCACAGAGATTAACTTGCAATGGTTGAAGATTCAGGAGACTACTCATCTCATATTGAATAGCAGGGAAACATTATGCATACAAGATGCATAAAGTCAATATTTTCTTGCCAATTTAGCTTCCTACTGTGAACTTGAAATATTTGCCTCAGATTATTCATTAGATTATTCATCCATTCCCAGAGAGTAACTCTCTCATCACTGTATCACAGTTTGTTGGGAGAACTACACAGCCACTAGCCACACTCATGGTAGGAGGCAGTTGAAGCCATGACCAAATGACAAGCAAACATGTACTCTTAAAATTGAGAGCAGAAAAGGTACTTTGGTACTTGAGGGAGGGAAAAAACAAAACCCAAAAACACATTAGCTTGATCCAGAAATCCATTATCTTCACTGGGGTCCATGTTGATTGGAAAAAATCACAGTGTCAGGAAAATTACCTTGGCAAACTCACAGACTCATACTAAGTTGGTTGGGGAAATTTTTCAATATTTTGTTTATTTTATATAGCAAAAAGTATTGAACCATTAAAAAAATCAAACACAACAACAAAAAATCAAACCAAACAAAAAAAACCACAAAACAGAAACCAACCAAAACAAAGCAATCTCCCATCATATAACAGATACTCAGGAAGAACAAGATTTGCAAGAGGTGAAAAAAACAGAAAAATTCTTCAAAGGAGGTGCATCACTGCTTTCTGCTGTTGATGTCAAAAGGGATTTAAAAAGAAGCTTTGGGAAGGTGCATAAGGGAGAATGAGGTGACTGACAGTATAAATGTTAATGCTGGGAGCGAGCAGAAAGCTTTGAGAAATCAAAGAACAAAAGGAAAAAGGAAATATGGCCTGCGGGCAAGTAGAATAGAAGGATGTTCTTCGTGAGCTCTTTTTTTGGCAAGGAATATCCGCTGCTGCTGTTGAACAAAGGTCAAAGAAAGCTATGAACAAACACCAAGCACAGCGCATCTGGCTTGTTGTTTAAACACTGTCTACCAATTCTGCACTACAAAATATGGTTAGAAAGAACAAAAACAACCACATACACTCACACCCAAAAAAATGCCAAAACAAAACCAAAAAATCGCCAAACAAAACAAAACAAAAATCACTAAACCAAAATAAAAAAGATAAACCAAAAAAATCCACTCAAAACAAAACAAAAATAAAATTAAAATGAACCAAGGATTGTGAGCCTTAGAGGACATCTTAATGTTAAGTAGCGCACTAGTGTACCCAAATAGCTAAACCCCATGATGTTTCATTTTATGTCGATGACTAGGAACACATTCTGAAATAAGTTTTGTACTTTCACTGAATTTTTTCCACTTGAAAGCCAGATTCCCTGAAGAGCAGGCCATGGTACTTTAATAGAAGAATGACCATCAAATTATAAATATGCATAGCAGTTCAGATATTGCTGTAGTTTAAAGAGCATTCATCTCTATTGCCAAACATAAGCAAGTTTTCTGATTGGGAGGAATAGTTCTGACTTTCCAAAGAAAACTACTACAATGATACATCAGTGCTTATTTTTAATTCTGTATGTAGCCCTCAAAGCATCTTTGTTAAAAATGGCTTGTTAACTTCATTCTAGAAAAGTAGGAAGTAACCAGATTTTACCAGGGAATTAAGTAAAATTTCATAAGTCCAAGTACTTTGTTTTCTCCTTCTGCAGTCCTTGCAAAGCCTAAGCATATTTCCTTTGATGTAAACCACTGCAATTATAAAAAACAACCACATATTACAGAAAGAGGAGCTATCCCTCAATTGTCTAATTCCATTGCTAAAAATTATTTTTATATATGAAACACTGATTGTAATGGTCAATAAATCATTTAACGTTTTAAGCTGTCTGATGCTATAAATGGAATTTACTACTTCTGAATTTCATAGTTCTTTTCCCTGATATAAGCATATGTTAGAGACTTCCGCAGATAATTTTATTTCTAGAAAATAAGAACAGTTCAAGTGTCCATCAGTGCCAGAACCTAGAGAGTTGATGGGATCACTAAGAAAAATGAAAGTATTATTAGTTTAAAATATTAGAGAATTTCAGAAACACACATAGAAATCTGGTGAAGGAATGATCCAGTAAAGAAACCTACATTTCAGCCTATGAATTCAGTAACAACTACACCAGTGTCTTGTTAAACTCTCTAGTCTACTGCCACAAACATCTGATTTAGTTGTTAATATCCACATGGTATATGAGTGACAGCAGGCTAAGTCATGTAAATATTACCAATCTTCAAGGGCTTACAATGCCATAATGTGGTTTCATTAGCTTCATTTTTATTTCTTCATTCTAAAAACACAGAGGATCCAGTTATGTCATTGCTGCACAGGAACTAAGGTCATAAATGAAGAATATACTAACCAAAATGCAGAGGTCAGAATCTTAGCCCAAAGATGGGGATGTAATGTTCTCTCTGCTAGGGATACCAAGTATGGGTATCACTTCAGAGGCCATTTGATCACCATTGAAGTGCTTCACTTGCCTTGTTTTCTCATTTGTTGCCCTACTGAGTTTTTCAAACTCTGCATCCTGAGCCCATAACATCCCAAATTCTCAGCTGGCAGCAGCATTCAGTACCACTTCAATGCTTCCCTTGCTTCCAACTGAACAACAATTCACTTACTCAAGAGAAGAATGAAAGAGCTGGCCAAAACCAGGGATAGGGATATAGTTTAGGAAGGCAAACTAGTTGGGGATGGGTAGCTGGCAGAGTGATTATATAGACTTTTACTGACTGGTAATACCTGGTCTGTATTCCCCTGTCCTAGGGGAGCAGAACACCTGTCTTAAAGTCATATGTCAGAAGCCAGAAGCTGTCACTACTAAAAATAGGTAGTTTAAGGAACAGTTATGGAAGTTTTTAAAGCATGGCGCAAATCAGCTGGCTGTTGCAGCAGAAATCACTTCAAGCCTTCACCAAAAACCACCTAACCCCTCAATGCTATAATTCCTTCTAGAACAATCAGTACCCACTGCCTGTCTCTACACTGAAACTCTGTCACTTGAGTGACATTCACCACTTTTTCCAGAGCTGGATGTCATATTTTGAAGTCAATTTAAAGTTCACTGACAATGGCAGGTTTACAAAAAAAAATCTGAAAGGGGGCAGTGTTGTTTAACCAGAAAGTGGTGCTGTCTGTCACTGTTAATTACAGTTTTTCCTGCTGGGGTTTTTACAAGAAAGTAGGCCAGCAGGAAGTGTCATTATATTACAGCCTGTGGCTCCATGCATGTGTGCCTAAGCTGACAGTCAAGAGATGTCCTTTCGCCTTTTTCACTGTGCTTTTCAATATGAAAAACAAACTGCTCAGATTGCATAAAAGGATGAAATGTGCTATTGCGTGCATCTCATAGAAGGGAATAATAGAGGTGCATAGAAAGCAGCTTCCTATTGAGGCAACAAAAATGGTTCCTAGTGTGTTCATGATTTCTGATGTTCCTTTTCAATTTACCTAATAATGCTTATGAAGACTATGGCACTGAAACTTAGTCACTGTTTCTCTCAGTCCCCAGATTAGTTAAAAACCAAGAGACTGATTAGCTAACTTACCAGGTGATAAGGCTTTGAGGGGGAAAAGGAAGGGGGGAATAGCTAAGTAGGAGACATACTGTGAGCTACCCACTCAAAGAGAAAAAGCTCAAAACAAAAAAGTTTGAGCTACTCATGACACATCTTATGGCCCTCTTTCACACCTATGTAATCTACTATGCATATTGAATTCAAGAGACTTTTAACTACACTATCATTTCAAAACACTAAGGAGATATGGAAGGAAGATTCGTATCATATGGAGTAGACTTTGTCACTGTCAATAAAGGGAGGTAAAGTTTCAACAGCCCTATAAAAATGTGATCAAAGCTTACCAAGCATTTGAAGGTACCTGTGGTCTCTAAGACACAGCATATTTCTCTAAGATGGTGACCAATGTAATGGATTTACTCACTTGAAAATTCTCTTCCTAGTAAAGAGCTACCATCACACCATACTACCTTCTAGATTCAGATCCACATCAACTGCATCAATAAAAATATTTCAGGCACTTAACTGATTGTAGGCAAATTTTTCAGAATAAACATTATCATTCAAGGATTAGATCTATGAAGCCACAGAAAAAAAATCACTTGGAGTTTGAGAAGTAACCTGAAAATGGCCTTTCTATAATTTTAGGTATTAGAAGCCCTGCATTTTCCATGAATAAAAAAAAGCAGTAAAAAAATCCACTCACAAAACCCCAAAGCAACACCACACACTCAGTTTGAAAGAAATCCTGAATTACATCCAAAACCCCCTTATAATCCAACAAGCAAGTGACCTAATACCACTGTAGCTGTTAACCTTCCCCAGCAAAGGCTGCAGTGCTCATAAAACCATTTAATTAATACTTCAAGCTATACAAAATGTATTATTACAGTTTGGTTCTTGGTAGATACAATAGTAGATACAATAGATTCTTAGTAGATACAATAAATGCTTGGCCTTATTTCTAACAAAAACTGAGTCATCACTGCAGTCTAACACCTTCCACAGAATAAGTTTCAACTGCTTTTTTGTTTGTTTTTAATTTTATATATACATATACTTTTGTTGTCATCTTTTTAATTTTCCACAACAAGATTAGTGATTCATTTTAAGACCACTTAGGATTTGTATCTCCTGTGATTATCATTACATCCCTTAACATAGACATTGACTAAAAATGCTTCCAAAAATTTATTTAGGAAATAATAAGAAAACCTTTTAAATGAATCCATTTCTGAATACAGCTTTGGAGGTCTGACAAACTTAATTTTAAAAATTCCATCACAAGTTGCAGTATCAGTGTAAATTACATTTAAAATTCAAAATTATGGCCATGTTAAAGTAGCATTTTAAATGTGCTACAAAATAAATACCACAGTTTATGCAATACCAGCCAATTACTCAAACCTCAAAAAGAATTGAAACATTACATTTCAACAGGAAAAACATGTATTAAGTACAGTGAACATCCAGTAAGAAGAGTTCTTACCTTCATAGATAGCTTTGAAGCCTTGGGCACTGACAGCAAAATCTGTGGTGAAACAAAGGGTGAGAATAGATCCCGTGCTCACAATAGATGATGGAAGCTGAAATCCAGACAACCTGTGCAATAAAAAGGCACAAATTACTAACACTTTTTGTAATAAGGCCCATCAGTAGATGCATCAGAGCATTATGATATAGGTCATGTTTTTACATCTGACCTGCATGCACATTATGGGCATGTATCTGTAAACATTCACTGCAAAATTTCAAACAAGTCCTTGACCTTTAAAACTCTCCTATGTTAACACATCTATGTGCCCACCAGAAAACAATGAAAGACCTGTTTGTAGCTACTAAAGACAATTTTTTTGTCTGTGTGTTAGGACTCATTTTAAGATGAAGACAGGTAAATTTAGGACACCTAGAAGTAGATACTTGGGTCTTGATCTCACTCAGAGATACTTCCTACAGTTTGATGTGGCTTAGACTATCCTGTCTATCCTCCAGGTGCTGCTTCAGGAAAACCATGGATGTCCTTTGTTCAGTGTTATAAACATTAAATGACAAGAAAACAAGCAAAGCCACCACACTTCCATTCAAGAGCTTCAGAAAAAAATTATCTTATGTTTGTCCTCTTACTAGTAGTCCTTTACACACAAAATGCAATTTTGGATAAGCTATAATTACATTGCAATATTGATTATAAGACAATTTCCCAAAAACCAGGATATTTTTGAGGGAAAAACTGATTGAAGAAAAATATTTAGATCCTTTACTGAAACATCACTAAGCACAATTTGTTAGACCTGGCTGATATTAGTGAGAATTTTTTTTAATGATTATTTTCTCATAAGCACGATATAAGACACCATTACTGTCCCACAAAAACAAACCTATACTGGTAGCTTAGCTAATCATTAGTTAATTTCTGTATTGTGCAACAGGGAAATGTGATATAGGATAGCCCTGCCAGAAAACCTGCTTTTGTTCAAATTTCACCCTGAAAGAGCTTCTTGAACCTCCTGACATTGAAATAGATCATTAAAAATATCCAAATAAACAAAAAGCCCACCAAAAAGCCTTTTTTTAAGATCTAGGGGGTTAAGGTTTTTTGTTGTTTTTTTTTTAAAAAAAAGACAAAAAACAAAACAACTTGGCTTGAAATGCATGGTACAATTAACTTATAGATCATTAACTGTCATCCAGAACTATAAAAGAGAAACAACTGCAAACAAAATACTGCTAGAGGAGTGTCATTGAACTAGATGGTCTTTGCAAAATTAGGTTTATTAAAGACCACTTTCATACATAAAAACATAAGAAGAACTCCATGCTTCAATTACACAAGTCAAGTGGTTCCCCATCTCTTGCAAATTTTGAGCTTTGGAAAACAAATAGAAGAGTCAGATATCAAAGCAAGAATAGTTTTAAACACAGATAAAGGCATACAGTCAGGGCAACATAAGTCAGCAAAAAGCTTTCTGAAATTTCTTCCTTTCATTTAAAATGACATTGTCTCCCATGTTGCAATTAGCTGTTTGCTGTAATCATTTTACCTTCTGTGTACTTGTCAACCTAATATTCCTATTCTTTTCCACCTCATTTACTCCAATTCCAGAAATAACCAGGTTGATTTTCCCCTCAGTCTTCAAACTGCAGAACTACCACGAGGCTTGCCACAGCTTATGTTCATGGTTTGTATGTTCTCTCACCTTCACTAGACATTGCAGTATTTAGGAAAATGTGCCTCTTGTTCTATTTAATAAATAACAGCAGTTATCTCTTCTTCCCTACATCTGGAGTGTACTCTCTGACAGTTCATTATTAATTTAGGTGCGTATTTTCTGATCTTATATGTCTCTCTCTTCTTTGAGAAGTGATTCAAAGAGTTCTTGTTTTAAGGGGTGGGCTTTGGGGTTTTTTTTTTGATAGCACTACAGTATTTTCTGCATCTAACATTTCTTGCTAAATTACAGGGAACTAGCATGCATTGTAGGGGAAGAAAGGAAAATCAGCTCGAGTCAGAACCAGCTAGCCTCAACATTTCACACTACATGGGAGAACTAAAAAAAGGCCTCACAATATAAAGACCAAAAGAAATTATATCAGTGCAGAGCTACAAAGCTTTTGCTCCCTCATTCCTGTTTTCTTCACTTGGTCTAAATTTGGTTCAGAACTTATCTGAGCTGTGAGTGGATATCCTGAGTTCTTGGTATGATTTCTACACCAACCCACTTTGATTCTGTTATAAAGAGTGTCACTCCTACAACATGGATTCTTAGGAGCCAAATAATTTTTTTCTATAGCCTTTTCCTTGAAGTACCAGAAGATCATTCTTTAGGCTGACATTGCAATTTGCATTAAAGGAAGACAAATACATTATTTTATACCCTAAGTCAGTGCACTTAAAGATTTTGCAGACTTATGAGAGATGGGAATGTTAATGGTTAATGACTTAAAACGTTCTTGCCATTTGCGGAGGCAGCAGGGTGCTTTGCCAGGCCAGGTTTGCACATCCACCTACCCAACAGGGACGAGGAGAGCTATATGTGTGCTGAGTTTTTGAGCCAGGTAAGGCAGAAGGTAGGTAAGAAGCAGACCCTGCAGAGTCAGGGAAGTGCTCTTTACCGTTAACGCCCTCCTGTTTCACAACTGGCTCAGTTCTAAAACTGGCCCCCATCTACCTTCCCTGAGGAAGGAATTGGACAATTACATTCACAGGGGATGTTCATATGTAGGCTTGAAGGTATTCATCCCTTCTGATGAGGCATAACTAGCTCAATCATGCTGACATGAGAGGCAATGTCTTGAAAGGTGTCATAAACCTATGACTCCAGACACATGCCCAGACTCAGTTCTGGTGGCTTCCACCATAGGACTGTGCAAGACCCACAGTACTGCAACAGTGTAAAATGCCCATCCACAGGGGTGGTACCTGGGCTTTCCCCCTGAAGCTGAAGTTAACCCACTGAGCTTATGCTTCATGGGCTTCCCTCACATGCAACAGACCAGGATGGCAACCATGACCCTGACTAAGAGATGCATAATTGAGTCTCATTGCTGGACCCACGAGCAGTGGTATCTTTCTACTCTTATCCTCTCCTTTTCTGTCTTTTCTGTATACATTTTTGAAAGTGTTCATTTTATGCTTTGACATTGCTATATTACTAAAGATAATAACAACCAAAAAGGCTACATACTAGCTTTCCTTTGCAATGCAATTGTTCTAAAATAAACCCTACACATATAACCACCAGTCATTCAGTTCTGCTTAACCCTAACCTCGTCAAAAATTTATATTGATAAGAAACCAGGTTACGCTCATCTTCTGGGGTGGGTTGTAACTATAGAAAAGGCAAATATGTGAGTAAACTTCAAGTAGGTCAATTTAAAATGTATTTTACCAAGATCTTTATATTGCACTAATCCAAAAAAACTATTTACAGGAAAGTAATAGAAAAATTCATCAGGCTACCTCTATGTCTTATCTGCCTGGCCATGCCTAGCCAGCCATGCTTCACGTGAAAGGTAAGAAGTGGCAGAGGTGGCAGGTCTCCCTCCCCACGTGGAGAGAGGCGGTAAATAGCACAAGTGCCATGGCGGCCACTGCTGCCCATGAAATGGTGGTGGGGTCGCCTGGCTGGTAGCAGAAACATGAGAAATGATTCCCCAATGCAGAACCTAGACCAGATCAACTTCTCGGCTCTGTGAGACTTTGCAAAAATCTTTATATTAGAGGAAGTTATTAGCAATGGTACCTACAAGTAGCAGTTTTTCCTCTAGTCAGAGTGAAGTAAAGACTTGTGAGGGGAAACAACAACAAAATGGCAATACCAGGGTCAGTGGAAAAAAAGGAGGGGGAGAAGCTGCTTCAATCATTAGAACCAAGATTCTTCTGCAAGCCATGGTGAGGACTAAGGTAAAACAAACTGTTCCCTTGTAATGCATGAAGCCCAGAGGGAATGCAGAGATCCACTCACAGCCTGTAGGAACAGTGCTCTGGAATGCCAGAGAGGGTGGATGTCAGAGAAAGCTGTGATCTAGTGGGAGACCTGAATAGAGAGAGAGTGCCTCTGCTTCAGGAGATAGAGAGACAGATCCCTTGTTTCCAAACTAGAGAAGCCTATCCTTAAAAGGCTGCCCCCCTGGACAAGTAACCCCATGCCACAAAAGTTTTGGGACAACTGTTTGACCATGGTAATGTGACAAACGAGGTTTACTCTCTTGTTAGAATTAAAAACTTTAATAAAGGACAATAGAAGACAAAGATAATAAAGCAAAGTTTAATGGCCGGGTGCTTGGCATCCAGCTAAGAGCACACCTGCTATTTTTGAAGACACCCTTTATACGACTTTTGTATTGCATCAAACCATTGCATATTCAAAAACATACATATTCAAACTTTTCCTCAAAATTCATTTATATGTTCTAAGAACTTCTTAGCATGGCTCTTCCTTGGGACTGCTTTTTAGAGTACGCATACTTCTCGGTTGTGGTTTTAGTCCAGCTTGGGTTTTAGTCTATACTTTCTTTGAACAGTAGGTGCTGATAGTTGGCATATCAGTAGCAGAGGTCTTCATCATATGTCTATTAGATATTATCCTAAACAAGCAGGCAGTTCATGAGCATATCAGTAGCTATGTCAGCTATTTCACTACTGTGCCTAATAGAAACAAAAATTATAGCAAAGTTTCTTTAACATTATCTATTATATCTATTTCAATATTTTGCAAAAAAGCCAATAATATTATAACACGTATTTATAACAGTGGGGACTCTACAGCACAGAAAACCAAGGCAAAAAATAAAAAAGACTTGTCTCTCTGGGCAAGCAGAAGATCTGGACTGATGAACTGACCAAAAACCCCACATCCTGTCTCCCTGTGTCAGTGGGAAGGAGGGAGGGGCTAGAGGGGAAAAAAAGGTGTTTTAAAGGATTATTTAATTTCTCATTATCCTCTTCTGACTCTGTTAATAATAAATTTACTTTATACCTTTAAATTTGAACCTGTCTTTCCCTTAGAGTGTTTTTTTTTCTCCCAGTCATTATCTCAACTTATGAGCCCTTTGTTAATTTTTTCCCTCTCCTCTGCCCAACTGTAGCAGGAGAGGGTAAGCAAAGGACTTCCATGGGTGCCTGGAGTCTGGCTAGTGTCACACCACAGCACTCACTACCCCTCATCAATAACGTGGGAGGAGAAAATAATTCAGAAATGTTCCTGGCTCAGGATACAGACAGGGAGATGGATTACTAATTATTGTCATGAGCCAAACAGATTTGACTTGGGGAAAATTAGTTTATTTTATTACCAATTAAAATACTTTTGGACTCTGAGAAACAAGATAGATTAATCAAAACCCTTTCTCCCCAGGCTCAACTTTATTCCTTCCTTCCCAACTCTTCCATCTCTTCCTTCAGCAAGTGCACAGAATGAGGGCTGGGGCTCATCCACAGCCACTCTGCAGCTTCTGCCACCTCACAGCTTTACATTGCTCCAGTATGGGCTTTCCACAGGCTGTGGTTTCTTCAGGAAACATTCTCCTCTTGCTCGACCATGGCCTCTTCCATAGGCCACAGGGGAATCTCTGCTCTGGTGCCTGCAG
>VWYI01002818.1:0-60080 GCA_013399455.1 Anthoscopus minutus
GAGGTGGCACTCGGTGCTCTGGGCTGGGAACAGGGCAGGGATTGGGCACAGCTGGGATTCCATGGGCTGGGATGGCTTTTCCATCCTCAATAATTCTGATCTTGTAACTTCCCAAAAAGTCCTTCTGGTCTCTTTTGGAGATGGGTACAATATTTGGTGTTTTCCACTCATGAGAGGCCTCTCTCATTTTCCAAGAGCTTTCAAATGTGACAGAGAGCAAACTTACAAGGGCATTGACTTGGATTAATGTGCTTTATCCATCCTTTCTCCAGTTCCCCCTTTCACCAGTGAAGGGATGACACAGGAATTAATGCAGGGAGAGGTTGGTCTTTATGTTCCACAATACAGCCAAAGAGCATGTACTCATCCATCATAAAACTCTGTATTTCAAGAGGGTTGAGTGGCACCAGGAATAAATTTGTCTACCCTGCACTGGTTTATTCCCTTATCTTGCCTGTATGTGTGATAATTCAGTCACTCTGGAATTCTACAGGCTCTATGAAGTGCCAAGCAAGTAATTTATTCATTGTTTTGCTCTTCCTCCTTTTCCCATGTGAATGTTTTCTTAATTATAAAAACACGACTTGAAGGCTTGTCTGTTTTTCTCACTGATTTCTGCAGGTTCTTACCACCACGGCTGATGGTGTTAGCACTGACAATAAGATTATCACTAATGATTTGGTAGCTTTGACATTATGCATCCTCCTGGATTTGCCAGCACACACCAGATACCACTTTTGTACTATATAACTAACCTAGAACGTAGGGAAAATCTATTTTAAACTCAGAGCTTTTCCTCTTTGTTTGTGTGGTTTCCTTTGTTTTGATCAAAGTCAGAAGCCGCCATCAGTCTGAAAGGGAAACTGCAATTACCTATGCTAGTTTGTAGCCAAGTTGGAAAGTTTTGAGTTTTTCCTATCATTCCACCACTTTCAATATGCAGGGTGGGTTTGGTGACATAAATATTGCTTCTCTTCAGCCAAATACAAGTCCTTGATTTATGCAGCCATGCAGTGGATTTAACATAATGATGGAATTGTAATAAATCCACAGAATAAATTTTTTTGTCATTGCTGTCATATTACCTCTAGCCTTCTTATCCAGAATAAAAATAGACTGATCATGTAAGAAAAGTTGATCTCCGAATATATATATATATATTTTTTTTTTTTGCAAACCCAGAAATTAAAAGCTGTGGATTTACTACATCCTCACAGGCTAAAACCCTCTGATTTCATGAGTGTTTTGGCTGAGTTTGCCTAGGCAACAAAACGTGCAGTTTTGACCTAAGACAGCCTTTCCCTCCCATTGTGATTTGCCCATTACTAATGATAAAGTGAGTAGATAGTTTAGGACAAAACAGGTTTAAATCCTCTTAAGTTGTAAAAAGAAAGGAACCCAGGGATGTCTGGGCTGGTTTCTTCATCACAGACAGAAGGTACACACCCATCACACAGCAAACATCTGGACAGCATCAAACTATCCGGGTGGAGGGGGCAAAAGTCTCTGCTGAAGGCTTTCATGAAAGATTAAATCTCTGCCTGTTGTTTTCAAATGCAGTTGTTCAAAGGTGCCTTAATTTCATGTTTCCAATTAGTCTGAAAACCTAAGTTACCCATTTTTAGACACGGCTATAAAACGCAGATTTCATTTGGCAACAACATAAAGAGGAGTTTTCTATATTTCATTTTCACTTTGAGGAGAAATAAATTCTGATCTTGAATGCAGTGTTCTGCAATAAACTCATGCCACTACCATTGTGGCTTTACAGACGGCAAAAACAGAGGTAGAAAGAAATTGAGAAATTTTATTTCTGTGGACTAAGAGGGTTTGACCATTATTCTGTAATCCTCAGGACTTCACCTCCTCACATTTCTGCTCCCTGGCAGTCTGTTCTGTGATGTTACAGGTGTGGTTTCTCCTGGGGTGGTTTTATCTGGAGTGATTTGGGGCACCAAGTGGTGGTGCAGGAGAAGGGTGGAGCAGGGGAAAGGCTGTGAGGTGGGAGTGACACCCAAGGCATGTCCTGGGCTGGTCACTTCCCCTGCCCTCCAAGGACATCCCAAGGACTCATCCCAGCCATCCTAACACAGTCTGGCTTTCCCTTGATGGTGAACACCGCCAGCAATGTGAGCAACGAGGCAAAATAAACCACTGGCCCAGGTTAATCTGCTGAGACCTCGTGATCTGGTGCCCTCCACGAATGCCCCAGATTTTCTCAAATAATTTCAAAGCTCCTGCTTCCTGCTGTGTGAGTGTAAGCCCTGACTATCCAAACGTTCCCCAGCTGTGAGGAGGCACTGCAGCTCCTCCAGGAGAACCCGGACACAAGAGAACAAGAGACCAGGCTGTGCTTCCTGTGTGAACTTGGGTTGAGATGTTTAATCCTGGAGAGTTTCCTCTCTCCCCCGAGAAAGGGGGATAATAATAGCTGCCCATATCGCTGGGGGGTGTGAGGATTAATGAGTTAATGGCTGTAGGGCTCTGTGGCACTCTGCTGACAAGGAGCCAGCTGCCTGAGCACCGTGACAGAGCACAGGAACTTGCTGGGCAGGAGCTGTTCACTCCACAGCGTTGATTAGGGTGGAAAAAGCCAACCAGGGCAGAGCAGACAGCAGCCACCAGAGCTGAAGGAGCTGCAGAGGCTGGGATGCTGGGCCCACAAGGATAGGGAACAGCTTGCTTGCTTTTCTGACCCACCAGGTGGAGAGGTTTGTGTTAAAAATTTCACCCTACGCTGAAGGAGGAGGCCTTTGGCACACCAGTGTGCCATGGGACAGGATTCCAGGCAGATCATCCATGGCAGTGCAAAAGGGTGGGAGGAATGGGGATGGAGTAGCAGAAGACAAGGAAACCAGAGCCACAACCTTAGAGAAGTTTGTAGCAACAAAAGCCCCCCGAGGCTTGTGCCTGTGTGTACCCATAAGGGATGGCAGAGGTGGGGATTTTGGGTGCTGAGAAGGTACCAGAGTCAGTTAGGTCCTGGATTAGAGGCTGGGATTCCTACAGGCACAAGTATGTGTCTTTCATTGACCAACTGAGCTTCTCTTTATTTCTTTGGACAATTAACCTGCTTTTGCTTGAGGTTTCTTTTTTTATTCCCTCTTACTTCCTCCCCAATAACTGATCCTAAAGGGAAAACAAGAATGTAATGCATTAGCAACCAGTGACACGGAATAACAGTTTAAATTTTATGAGATATTATTTATATGAGAAATCTCATCTGTCAGAGCATTTGGTGTGAATTTCAGCTTTGGCAGAAGGTTTTTGTTGCTCGATTCTTGCAGTTGCTGACACATTATTGTAACTGTGTGAGCATGGTCAGGACTTTTAGCGAAATTCTGAGTGATCTAAAGGGGAACCAGTCAAACATCAACCCAGTGAGGGTACAGATCTAGAGCCAGACAGAAGGGTTTGTAGATTTTTGTGCTGAAAAAAACCCTCAAAATAAGCTGGCAGTGTATGCTGGGACCCCAAAGCCCCGGGCTGGGCTGAGCCCAGCGTGGGCAGCAGGGCAGGGGGATTGTGCCCCTCTGCCCCTCAGCTGAGACCCCACCTGAGAGCTGCCCCAGCCCTGGGCCCAGCCCAGGGAGGAGCTGGAGCTGCTGCAGCCAGGCCAGAGGAGGCTCCAGCAGGAGCAGAGGGATGGAGCAGCTCTGCTGGCAGGAAAGGCTGGCACAGCTGCCATTGTCCAGCCTGGACAGGAGAAGCTTTGGGGTGACCTCAGTGGGGCCTTGCAGGGCCTGAAGGAGCTGCAGGAAGCATGGAGAGAGACAATTGCCAAGGGCTGCAGGGCCAGGAGCCAGGGAATGGCTGCCAGTGGCAGAGGGCAGGGCTGGATGGGAGCTTGGGCAGGAATTGTTCCCTGGCAGGGTGGGCAGGCCCTGGCACAGGTGCCCAGAGCAGCTGGGGCTGCCCCTGCATCCCTGGCAGTGCCCAAGGCCAGGCTGGAGCAGCCTGGGACACTGGCAGGGGACCCTGACATGGCTGGGGTGTTTGAAAGAATTGAGCTTTAAGGTCCATTCCAGCCCAACCCGTTCCACGACTTTAATTCCATTAGATTGCCACTATTAACTCCATCAGGTGTTATTTTTCTGGTCATTGATAATGTTTCCTGTGACTGCTCAGTAGGATGGTGTCCTATTGCTTTACTATCCTTAGTAAAATGCATCCTGACCCAGGTGGGACTTAAAGGTTTTTTACTGGGAAAAAAAAACCAAACCCCAAACTAAACTAAAACCAATAAACAAACAAATCCCAAACAAAACAAATCCAAAAACAAACAAATAAACAAAAAAACCCAAACCAACCCAACCAGGCAACCAGAAAAGCAACCAAAACCAAACACCTCAAAAAACAGCAACAACAAAAACCTACAAATGCAATCCCCAATGAAAAACCAAGAAAAAAGAGACAAGTTTTAGCATTTTGCCTTAATGACAGGTGACAATAAGACATTTAGTACACTTTCTTTCTTCCTAGAACCTATGAAGATTTTGGCCAGAGGCTGATAAATTGCAGGGAAACTGTCCATGCTTTCCCTGTGCTCCTGGTTTTGAACAGCAATATCATTGTAGAAATATTTCTGCCTCAAGGAAAGGATTAGCTACATCCATCCTGTGACTGCTCATGGGGCAAGTACTTCTATTTCAGAAATTCTGCTGAGAAAACAAGCTAATTTTATTCTGGAAACAAGGCAGAGAAAACGTGGTTTGTTGTAGAAATCTGCTAAATCTTAGGTGAGTCCCCCGCTTTTCATGCCTGAGACTCTATGTCACAACCAAGATGTTTAAAAATAAAAAGTATTTGTACAAAGGATGCACATCTTTGTGGCATGTACCACCACCAAGTGTAATTGCCCGTTTTTTCAACTTTGTTCATTTGCTTTACAGCCTTGAAATTCAGATCTCCTGAGATATTTATAACTTGCTTCTATCTCTCTAAAAAAAATGAGCCATATGCATTTCAGCATTTCTATGTTTTTATTCTGGAAACTTCATAGTGCAAATAACCCATCAACAGCTGAGTTCCTTCCTGTGTAAAATGTGATGAGAAGTGATTTATTTTTATGCCAGGGTCTTTCTTTACTCACATCACAATTTTACGTAAGTTTTGAAAATTGTTTGGCTGAAGCAGTACAGGAACTTAAATATAACATATAGGCTAAAGAGCAGCATTCTACTTTTTCAGAATTAAGGTTGGAAAAGACATTTTAAGATCATCAAACCAAACCATAGACCCCAGGAGTTGCAGGGGAAGATGTCACAAAGGTACAACTTATTTGCTGGGAATCACTACACTGTCCTTATAGAGGAAAATATGCTCAGGAGGACCCGTCCTAATTCACAGTGCACCACACAGGTGTATGGGAAATAAGATATCTTGTCTGCACCTCTCTTCAGGGGCTTTACATGAACAATATCCAAAGGTTTTGTGGCAGGAAAAAGCTCCTCACTCTCATTTCTGTGGGACGAGGAGGTCAATTTTGGGGTAGGACAGCCCCAAATGCAGAGTGGGTGTTGGAGGATGGGGAGATCAGTAGGGCATGAAAAAAGGAGAAGAGTTGTGGCTGGGGAGGAGAGTGGCACTCCTGGTGTGACAGGGGCACAGAAACAAGGTCTGGAGACCCTCTGGAGTTGTTCTGGGTGATGCCTTTTTCAGGCTTACCTAAAAACAGAAACCAGATGGAATTACGCATATACATTTAATGAAGGACCTTCAGGTACTTAAGGGCAGACAAAGCCTCCACAGGGGTTACTCTCAAAAACTGACAATGCTGACGAGTTTTTCAGGCAATTATGGGTTTGGCCCAGTTACATATCAGGGGTTAATCCTCCAGTTACAGCTGCAGCTAATGAAGTCATTTAGCCCCAGTTTGCTGCCCCCAATTCAGCTTTGTTTGTACTTTTGGGGCCTGAGGCTGTAGGGTGCCCTTGAGCTGCAGGCCCAGAGGGATTGTTGTGCCTGCCCCAAGTGTGCAGGCAGCAGCTGGCACTCGGTGTGGGGTGCAGAGGCAGGCACTAATGCAGTACAGTGCAGGATCTCAAACATACAACAGCCAGACCCTAAGGCATCCTGGGGGCTGTGTCCCACCGGCTGCTGGCGGCCTGGGGGCACCTGTTGGTCATGGCAGGGAAAGGAGCCAGGTGACACCTGCCAGGAGCTGCAGGCACAAGTCTCCCATGACCTGATCCGTGTGAGAGTGGCCGGCCGCTGGCTGGAGGGGTGCCAGGCCCTTCCTGGGATGCTCTGGGACAGGGACACGCTGACCCTGGGTCAGGCTGAGTTTGCAGCCATCACCCCAGCCCTCGTGTAAATCCCCCCCCTTGGCCAGCACAGCCTCCCTGGCAGGGTGACAGCCCTGAAATGCCTCTTTCCATCCCCTAAGAGCCGTGATGAGGTGCTGGAACACGGGAGCTGAAATCCCTGCATTACTGTTCTCCAGCGAGGCAGCCTTGCAAGGGAACAGGCCCTGGGAACATCTGGTACTGGGCTGGGAATTAGGACCAGATATGGTTTTACAATGACCAATTATTGCACATGACACCACTGCCTGCAACAGGGAAATCCTTGTTTTAGTTCCTCCAAAAACTAAACAAAAAGCACGATAATTTAACTTCTCTATTTACTCAGCGAATGTGCGCCTTTGTTCGTATCTCATTCTGGACAAAGTGAGGAAAGAATCAATTTTCTGTGATAAGCCTCAAGTAAAAATAAACTATGATTTCCTATATCCTGCAGAAATTACATGGTTGTGAATGTCAAGTGCTGCAGTTAACATTTGCAGTTCTCCCTCCTTCCAGGACTGGGTCTCTTTACACACCAACAGCTGGGAATGGGAAAGATGACACACACAGCTTTCCTCTATTCTGCTTAATGAGTGAGTCTCTAATGACAACAATTACTCTAACGAGTATGAAAACTCCCTGTGAGAAGGACAAGTACTGATTCCTCTTCTCTGTGCTACAACTTCTCAAAATAATAGGATAAATAGAAAATCTACGTAATGCTTATGTGCTCTTCCTAAATGGATTTTTTTTTTTAAGGTCAGGGAAACTTCTGAGTATTGGGGAATTTTGGGGGGAGGGGGGGATTTTTTTTTTTTTTTGCAGACATCAGCAGCCTTGCTGTGCACAAATACTGAATCTCTGAACTGTTCAGAATTGATGTCCTTTAGGTGCTTGGAGCTTCCTCCTGCCAAGATCTTATCTGATGTTGGGAAAGACTGTCTGACTCGGAGCAAGAAGTTTTCTTTGGAACCAAGGACCTGATATTTATGCTGGAACATTTTCTGCCTCTGCTGCCTGGTGATTAGCTCATCCACCTCAAACTTTCCCATTTCTTCCACCTCCTTTCTTGATAGCCTCCCTTGCCCAGAGAGCATTTCCCATTCCCAGCTCTTCCCAGAATCCCAGGGCTCCGGGAAGGATGGTGTTGGGAAACAGGAGCAAGTTGCCAAGGTAACTTCTTGTCACATAACACCTGTGAGATGTTCCCAGAACTGGGAAACACATTGGTGCTGAGGAGCTCAGGAGTTGCACTGAATCCTGAAATGAGGCATCTCCCTTTTCAGTGACCACTTACACCCGTGAGAAACTGAGAATTCTCCCTGGATTAAATTAGCTGGGATTTGCCTGGAAGCCTGTAGGAGGATATGGCTGATACCTGTGGAGGTAATGTCTGACATGCCATGAAGGTTTAATGGAAGCAGTGAAATGCTCTGTGGTCAAGCCAAGCCCATTGCATAAAAATGAATAAAACAACACAATATATAAAATTTGAAAGCCTCAGTTCTTATAGGAGAAGAGTCAGATGAAAGCTGATTCATTTTTGCTCAGTTTTAATTGCTTTGTTCCATTCATGCTATGATTGCCTTTATTCTTTCGTTGGAGAGCCCAAAACTCACCAACAGAGGATTAAGAGAAAATAAAATTCCCACTCTCACTGTCAGTAAAACTTGTGCCACAAAGCGTTTTCATGCTGGCTGAATCAGAACAAAATTCCTCTGGTGGGAACTCACTGATCACAATTAACTCACAGCAGGCCTATCTACCACCAAGGACAGTGAGCTGATGGGAATCCCTGTGGGCAGCTGGAAGGGAGGAAAAAATGTCATAAAAAGTTCCAAACAACACATACCCTCTGAAAAGCATCACACACTTTGGGTGAAACCCTGACTCTTTCCATGAAAATACCTCTCCTCCTCCCAGTCCAAGATTTTTACACTTTAGGAATAAAGGTGATTTAGTTTTTGCATGTTCAAATCAATTTCTGCTCGGGGTCAGGTAAAATGGTGAAGAAAAGGGGTGTTGTGGAGAAGAGCCATGGATGAGAAAGAAATTTGTTTATCTTGACTCATGGTGACCAGGGGAGTGACCACCTCCCACTGGGAGTGGCACAGAGCAGAATCTGGATTTTGGATTGTGGCACTGGAACGAGTCTCCACCGTCCATGAGTGCAGCTCCAAAACCAAGGGGCTTTACAGAAAGCAAATTAATCTTCAGAAGCAGCTGGGATCAAAGCTGGCCTCACGCACATCAGCAACAGTTGGTCCTGATAGTTCACCCTCTTCATCTTTCTACTGCATTTTAGTGACAAGAAATTGTACAGTATGATTTGAGCAGGGATTCTCCAAGCACAAAATGCCTGTATGATTGGCACTACTTCCTATACAAATTTCTGTGGGAGTCTTCTAATTCCATCACGATCCTTTATTTTTAACTTTCTAAAACATGATTTGAAGACACGTTGTAGTGCTCTGCTCTGTTCCAGTACAATACAAAATGAAGATAAAGATATGATGTAGTTTCAGTTTTGTCTCTAGATTTCTTGTCAAGCATTATTATGCTAAGGAAGAAAAAGAAGACAAAGAAAATATTTTAAAAAATCCCAAAAAGCCTCAAGAAACTGCTTTTATATATAATTTAAAACCTTCATAAAAGATGAAATGAAGTTTCTGTTCCGGGAATAATTTTTATAAATTACCACTTGGGTATTACTTATTGCACAAAATATTAAGAAGCTCACAGGCAAAATATTTCTTGCATTTTTTGGCCTACATGGGGGAACTTCCTTGTACAAAGTTGGTTACAATGGGCAAAATGGTCATCTTTTTAGGGTTAGGACAAGTTTAAACTGCCAGAGGGCAGGGCTGGATGGGAGCTTGGGCAGGAATTGTTCCCTGGCAGGGTGGGCAGGCCCTGGCACAGGTGCCCAGAGCAGCTGGGGCTGCCCCTGCATCCCTGGCAGTGCCCAAGGCCAGGCTGGAGCAGCCTGGGACACTGGCAGGGGACCCTGACATGGCAGGGCTGGCACTGGGTGAGGTTTAAACCTCCCTTCCAACTAAAACCAGTCTGGGGTTCTGGGATTCTTCCATGACCATAAACTGTTTGAAGACCCAAAGATGACCTGCAGGACTTGTTTAGGGGAAATAAATTTCCTAAATGCAGGAGGCTTGACCTCTACTGTTTAGTATGGCTGATCCTGAAGAGATGCTAGTTTTAAGCTTACATTTCCTTAGGCTAGTTTGAGATAAAATAGATGAGATACATGAAATTTCTTTCACTGTCTTTTCTGAGATGTGCCTATAAATGAAATCTTGAAGACGTGGGAGCTTTTGCAACCCTGACTTAAATGAACATGCTGTTTAGATGGAAAACAGGCATGCTGCAAGCTTCCCATTTAATTTGTGCACAGCCTTCACCAGCTGGATTTCTTTTCCTAAGCATTATAATACTCACTAATGAGAGGGCTGGAATCAAGAACAGGAAAAATAACTGGTCTAAACGAGCAAGTTATTTAGACTGAGAAAAGGAATATATCAATACCTTCTATTGCTGGGTGAGAATCAAATCAGAGCAGCCTGGGATTACCCAAGAGTAACAAGAATTGACAGCTGAAATTTAACTTTTTTTTACCATGTGCATGCCAGCGTTCACCTGCAGGGTTTGGTACCTTTTAAGATCTCAGAAGCAAGGGAAGGACTGGTGCTGTGGATGTATTTCCTGTGGCAAAGGCAGCTCTGGAGGGGCTCAATCTCCTCTGTCCCTGAACTTTACGGCAAGGCCCGCCAGCAGCTCAGGTCACTCCTCCCAGCACACCTTTTACTGCTCACACTCCTGGTCCTCCTGAACCCTTTGTGCAGGCACCAGTAACTTTAACCAAGGTAAATCAGTGTGTTTTATCTTCTGCCTGGCTCTTGCAGCACCAGGACAGCTGACCCTGTCAGCCTTATCGCTCGTGCCTGCGGACGCTCGCGCATCTCCGTCCCTGACCCATGGCCCTGCTGTGCCCTTCCCCTCGTGCCCACGGGGTTCTTATCAGCAGCCTCTTATGAGAGGCCCTGTGAAAGAGCTTCTGACAGTCCAAAAAAAAAAAAAAAAATAGAAGAAATCCCAGCTAAAACTCCTTAAGTACTTTTCCTGTACAGGAAGACATGAGTTTCCCCTTCTAAAACAGCGGGTTTTTTGCTCACTGTTATGTTTGGAACACGGGCATGTTTTAAGGGCTGTTTCGATTTGCTTGCAGCAGTAAGGTAAATCCTGGCACAGTATCATTTGAATTCCAGATATTTTTTTTTTTAAAAAATCTAAAGCTGAGTCACATTTTTTAAGTGAGGAGAGCCATGGAATTGCCTCTGCTAGTGTGACATCACGGGTGTTGGAGTTAAGAGAACAAATCTTAATAAAATATAATTTTTTTCCCTTTAACAGTTTGATTTAAGGGTATGCATTAGTTGTTGCCTAGCAAAAGGCTAGATCTGGACTTAGATTAGACTCTGACTGGGGCCTGGCATAGTTTTTTCTCAAACCCTCTCACATAAGAGCAGTCCAGATGGCCACAACAATAATGCATGTTGCTGAGACACCCTTCTCTGATGAGATGCTAAGAGAATATGTATCTGTTCCTTGGAAAACACTCAGTAAGGAGTTTGGAGCTAATTGTTTCCACTAACACCTTGTCATTAATTAATGACGACTGAGAAAGCTGTGTCACTGCTGAGAAGGCCAAGAATTAGCTCACGAGCCAAAGTCTTAACTCATGCCATAAGCATTTGACTGTAGACTGTAGTAATTTAGGTCAGAAAATTTAAATATTCCATACATGAATTCCCCAAAGTATTTTTTTTCCCATCTGATCTAAAAATATATTAAAAGTCAGTTTATTCACTGGCTCAGAGGATCACTGTGCACATGCTAAGAGCGAGCATTGAAAGCAGCCTGAAGAAATAGTGATTAAACTCCTTGTCCCTGCTTCCAAATCGTCTTTTAGATAGAGGGGTTATCTGTTTTCTTCACCAGGAAATATGCTTCATAATAGACAGCCCAAGAACACCATAAAGCAGGCTGCAGATACCTTTGCTTACATCTGATTCATTGTTCTGCACATTTTTGCCGCTTTATTTTTTGAGGCAGCGTGGCAAACACTTTAATAAGAAAGTAGAGATAGGTTGCAGCTTTAGTAAAGGCCTGGAATAAGAAAAAAAGCCATGGTTTTAAAGCTGAGGGGCCTGATGAACTTGACAAGAGAAAAAAGGAGTAGGTACATGTGGTTTTTCTGATAGTTAAACAGTGAAATTGAGCATGTGAATAAAGGTTCATCTACACTATAAAATGACTTTTCACTGCTGGTGTATGAGACTGACACCTTTGTCACCTGACATTACCATTGGCATGTACTTACATTATTCTGGGAAAGCTTAAAAAAAAAAGAGTAAAACAAATATTTTTTGGCACATAAACCTAATGGTGGCTTCACACAGTTTTTCACTTTAGCTCACACAAGGCAGAAAACATCTCCTCTGACTTTTCCCCAGCCAGCAGTTCTGTGGTGGGGTCTCTCTAAAGCTCCATATCCTGAAGCTTGCTACAGTGATTTACACTCCAGAATGCTTTTCCCTGCCTTTTGTTTGGAATAGGATTTACTGCAGGAAAATAATTGAGAAAACAATCCACTGCTATAAAAATTACCATGAAAATACCGGCAATAGAACAATCTTAAATTCTACGTTTGGGTTTGGGATTAGCTGAAGGTTTGTTACACAAGGGTTTGTGGTTTTTTCCAGACTTGCTGTGTGGATGTTCATAAATTATTACAACAGGCATCTTATCATGGGAAATCTGGCTTTAAAAAGAAAGGGAAGAAAAGAAAAAAACATGACGTATTCTGGAATTTTCTTTTTTCTTCAAGTACATTGTGATCCCAATCCTACCTTATTTCCCTGCATCAAAAATGCCTCTGCTAGACACAAAAGAATTGAAATTGGAATCAAAACTGTGGTTTCACACCACAATTATTGGTATGTTTGGATTTAATATCTCAGCAAGTCAGGGCTGAACTTTGGTTGCCCTGTGCCAAAATCCCACCATGGTAAAACAGAAAGATTTTACAATGCAGGTATGACTCAGATTCTAATTTTCAGTGCTGCTGCCTTCCTCAGGCTGCTTCTGAATGGCAGCTTTCATTTCAGGAGCTCAGCTCCATGGATATCTGGAATTTCCTGCCAGCTCTGTGCTGCAGGGAGGAAAGGGGCTGTTAGGCACTCTTAGGAGGGGAGTCTTTGATGTCAGCAGCCCTTATGGGAAAGAGTCAGCAGCATAAATCAGAGCAGCTTTGTTTGTGCTCCTGTGTGGATTTGCTGTCCTGAGAAAACCTGGCGTTTTAGCTGTCACCTTTGCTCCCATTGTCTCCCTTCCCCAGGCACAGCTCTGTATTTTGCAGCCAGGGCAAAAAGTCTGACCACAATTTTCCTGCAGTCCCCAGACTTTGGGTGATAGCATTTGTGAAAAATTATTCTCAAATGTGTGAAAGGTGTCTGAGAGCTCCTCATAAATTTTCTGGAAGTTCTTTTGGGCTTCATTATGCACCAAGATAAGGCACAGATGTGCCTTCCTTCTGTTCCTCTCCTTTTGCTGAGGACTTGGACCTTGTTCCTCACCGCACGCCTCATCAAAACACTCTGTCTTGGTTAATCAAAGTGAAACTAAGGTCTAATTTCAGTGGGATTATTTTTCCTGACTGTTACCTCACCAAAACATACGTGGCTTTTCCACTAAAATTCTGTTTCCCCCACGAAACATTGACTCTGTGAGACTTCCCCCTGCTTATCCACTCTCCACCCAAGACTGCCAGGTCTCTGGCTTTGTTTTGTCTCTTCAGCTGCTCAGATTTCTTCAGATTACTCCAATAAACTAAAAATTCTAATATACAGAGGTATTTTTAGATTTTTATTATTACTATCTTTCTCCCAAACAGCTTTTCTACTTCCGAATAAAATACACTTTAGAATGCAACTTTTTCCACAGAAAAAGGGAGAAATGTAGTTCTTGCCACCTTAACCATAAATAGTGTTTTGTCTGCACTTGACCTGATTTGAGATACCTTGTGTGGTTTGTGTTACCAAATTCCATGTCTTGCCCCAGGTTCATTGAGTGGCTGTGGGATTAAATACTCCCCTTACATTGAAACCTCTTCCATTGAAGACTTTCTCTATAACCTTTTGCAGTTTATATTGATCTGTATTTTCTAACTGGTCTAATTAATATTTTCTAAGACTTTTTTAACATTTACACTCTCCTGGGTTGCTCCAAGCCCTGTCCAACCTGACTGGGCACTTCCAGGGATGGGAATGTTTCTCCACAGAATTCAGCATTATCAACTCCGGTGGAAATGTTTCAGGTTTAAAATATTTACTAGATACAAAATCTGTGGAGGGTTTATGCCAGTTTTGCACTGGTGAGAAACCCTAAAGAAGGGCAGAACCCTGCTTTTGTTGAGATCCCTGGTAGTTTGGTGAAGATGGTGGGTTTTGTGGTTCATAGCCTGCAGACACTTAATCCAAAGTTTGGGTATAATTGTAACCAATGAAGACCTAATGGCTTAAGACCTGCGAACTTTGGAAATCTGTATGAACTCTTATCTCTGAAATTGTTTGTTTTAATGCCCAGACATCCAGAAAAAATGCCTATTATAAGTAAATGTAATATGAATCAGAGAATCACAGATTGGTCAGGGTCGGAAGGGACCTTGAATATCATCCAGTGCCACTCCCTACCATGGGCAGGGACACCTTCCACTGTCCCAGGTTGCTCCAAGCCCTGTCCAGCTTGGCCTGGAGAATGTCAGTGTTTTAACTTAAAAAGGTGAGGATTGAGGCATCTCTTAAATGACAACTCGCGTCTTTCCCTGAGGGACAGATGAGAACTTGCCTTTTGAGCCCTCCATGAGAACAGACTGGTGAGGCTGCACCACCACCTGCACGCCCTTCGTCATTCCAGGTGCGGGTGATAAAAGCTTCTGCTAACCCAAGGGCACGTGGCAAACAAAGGCCAGGTGGCTCTCCTATGGAGAGCAAATCTAGCAGTTTTGTCCTGGTTACGCACAATGTGGCAGCCAATTTGCTCTTTGCAGAGCTCCTGGGGCTGGAGAACCAGTGGGAGGCACATTCCCTCTCCCTAAGTGACGTTGGAAAGCAGAAAGTAGCAGAAATGAGGTATTTTTCCTTGGAAAACAGCTGTGCCTCTTAAGTTTGGCTGTCTTGACTGATCCCTGCTGCTGTGCAGCACCAGGGATGCTCTGTGTGCCGTGCACGGGCGAGGAGGACGTGCAGAGGTGGCCCTTGGGGACAAGCTTTAGTGCTTGGACTTGGCTGTGCTGCACTCATGTTTGCTATTGATGACCTTGGAGGTCCCTTCCAACCCTGATGATTCCGTGGTTCTGTGGATCACAGATCCACCCCCAGGGAAGGAGGAGCTGCTCTAGCCACAAGAGAGCGGGCCTGTTGCCCGCCCGGTGCCACAGACTCTGATTAGAGACAAACAGCCTGGTGTTTGTCCTCCTACGTGACTGAATTTTGACAATCAACCACAACGTTTGTGCAGGTTGGCAGCAGCTTTTCCTGGTTTGATTCATTCCCTACCACTTCCATAATCATAATCAACCAGCTTTCTTTTCCTTTTCTTTTTTTTTTTAAAGTGGAAAACTCCTCTTTCATCTCTATATTTATGCTTGCCTAGAAAAACATTCTACCAGATGTGGTAGAAAAGAGAAATATCCTCCTGTTTCCAGTCTCTTCACTTTTTTTATGAAACATTATGAAACTTAACTTCTGCAGAACTGGTACTAGATTTAATTAATCCTAGCATTTCAGTCACCCAAGCCTTTAGAAATGTAAACGGCCTGAGGAAGGGAAGACTTTAATTACCATTTTGTGTCACTTGTAATGATACCATTTGATTTCCCTGGTGGCCCCACAGCGTTCCTTGACTCTTTCTACCAAGCTTCTTGTGGAAAGGAGCCACCAAGCAGGGGCCAAAAGAACAAGAAACAAGGGTCAGGAAAAACTCATCCTTAAGAAAACAGATCCAGCATTCTTTCTTCAGTGACACCGCCAGAGAACCAAAGAGGTTGAGTATCTATATCTGCTTTGTACATTTCAATAGCTGACTGCTTTTTTTTTCCTCAGGAAGGGAGTAAAATACTGGGAAAATCACCTGGCAGGTTTGACAGGTGAGCTGCTGTTTCTGATAGACTTAGCAGAAATAGTGTCATGTGAGCTATCCTCAGGAACAAATGGGTGACAATCCAGTGTTGGACAAAAAACGAATTGCACGTGTAAAAGAAACTGTGAGGGAAGAGAGGCTTCGCAGCATAAACACAAAGGAGAATTGTTATCACAAAAGAGCATTGTTGTCACAAAACAGAAGAAATGGGGATAAATGGGTTCTGGAGCCATCTTTGCCTCAAAGGAATGATGTTGGGACAATTTTGGATCAGTTGAAAACAACTGAGACACAAGTTAAAATCATTTTGGCCCTGTTTGGGTCTTGATATTACCAACATTTTTTAGATTAGTTCTCAGTGCCAGTGAGTCTAATGTATGTACTCACTAGTGGATATACAGAGGAAAACCCAGAATGTTTTAGTTCTATTTGTGTGTTTTACATTAACAGGAACCTTATCCCCTTCAGCAAACACATCCTCTCCCTCCAGTGTAGGATATTTCTCCCTCTCCCTGGTGCACATGCTCTTGCTTGCCAGAAAATGTTGCTAAACTGCTTCCATTAGTGATGCTGTAAATCATGACAGCTAAGATTAGTTTGCACTTTTGGAACAGGGATAAAATCCAGTTGGACATGCTTCTATTGTCATTCCCTATGAGTATCATCTGGTAGCATCATACACATTAGTGAATTGTAAATTTTGTAGACATTTTGAGCATTATTCTTTACATTTACATAGAAGTATTTCTTTTCCCTCCAAAACAAGAATATTTTATGTTGAAATGGGGGCTAATAATGTCTTTTCTGAGATAGAACGTTTTGATAAGAGTCTTAAATCTAAGAATAAAGTTTTCAAGAGAATAAAACAGCAGTCTGTTGGAACAGGTTTTTGGAAGAAAAGCTATATTGAAAATGCTTGAGATTTAATTTTTTAGAAAAAAAATAAAATCTGCAGTCTGTTTTAAACACAGGAGGGACTGCAACAGAAATTGCTTGGACACTTCCAAGGATCAGATGCTCTAATGCAGCAGATTCTGGAGCTGGATTTAGAGGGATACAAGGAAAGCCCAAGTATGACTGAAGCTAAGCTCTGTAGCATGCTGCTGTGTGTCTGTGTTGGTCCAGCAATGTCAGAGTGGATTTCACTCTCCCAAACCCATGGCCTGGGCAGCCTCTCTAGTCCTGGGCTGCTGCCTGGCACAGGCACGGTGCTGACACAGGAACTTCCTCACCTGTCCTGTGCCACATCCAGTTAGGGGTGAAACTGTTCCTGGGGAAAATTTGGGTGGAAAAGGAATGGCACCTTTCTGCTTTACCTGAGGAGACTGGAAGATGGATAATCAGTAAGTTACTTCCAGTGTCTGAAGTAAGCCCACAGGAAGCATGGAGAGAGACAATTGCCAAGGGCTGCAGGGCCAGGAGCCAGGGAATGGCTGCCAGTGGCAGAGGGCAGGGCTGGATGGGAGCTTGGGCAGGAATTGTTCCCTGGCAGGGTGGGCAGGCCCTGGCACAGGTGCCCAGAGCAGCTGGGGCTGCCCCTGCATCCCTGGCAGTGCCCAAGGCCAGGCTGGAGCAGCCTGGGACACTGGGAGGGGTCCCTGACATGGCTGGGGTGGCACTGGGTGGGCTTTACCTCCATTCCAACCCAAACCAGTCTGTTTGTTTTATATGAATGTGAAGGTGATCAAACCAACCAACCAACCAACCAAGCTATGACCTGAAAGCAGCTGGATTTCAAAGGATTTGCTCTTCCTTGTGAGAAGAAGAGGAGGAAACAATTTTTATTACTTCCAGAAGCCGTGGTGAATTCAGAGATGAAAATCTTTTCCATGCCTCCGGTCTGTGCAGGAGGGGTATCATTAAGTGATCAGATTGATGGCAGAACGTGTCCCTGGGCAGGCAGAAGCACGTTCTGTGCAGGGCAGAGGTGGGGGGAGAACTCACTGATTCTTTTGAGTGTGCTCAGAATCCCCAGTGGAGCGGGGAGCCCCAGCCCCAGGCAGGTCTCCAGTGATGATGATAATTTCAAGTGCTGTCTTTGCTATCAGGGTTTTATGTCCTTAGTAAACGACAAACAATTCAAATGTCAAGAATGCCTTATCACTGGGATTTTTTCCCCCCACCCCCCCGTCTCCTGGAGTTTTACCAGCCTGTGTGAATCAATCGTGAGAATTTGGAGGTAATTTCTTCCAAAGAGACAAGGATCAGTGCGTTCCCTTGGCCCTTTATTAGCTGGAAAGGGTGGGGGAAAGAAAATGAGCATTAGCTTAATAGGAAATCAAAACTGGTCTGTGAATGTGTGTCTGGACTGGCTTATTCATGACTGTGATACACATGTAAAATATGCTGGTGGTGCTACACAGTCAAAACCACTGCTTGCCAATGCTGTCAAATTACTATTTATTTCCTCTTAATTCCACTGGGTGTGACATTTATACATCCAAATGTCCAAATACATCTATCATTTGGTCGGCGTTTTTGTTAGCCCTACTACAGCTCTGAAAGGTTATTTAAGTTTTCGCATGTGGGAATGACCAGCTGTGGATATTTCAGAATTGGAAAGGGTACTTTTTTTATTTTGACCTGACTTGACTTCTTCACTTTAAAACAATTATTTTGTGTTTCAAAGCAAGCCCTCCCACCCCTTTCTTTCTGTTTTTTTTTTATTTTTTCCCCAGGAGTAAATGAAGCCATATGTAATTTTACCTTTTTAAAACCTTCTTGTCTTCCTTTGGGGGAAAATACAGTATTTTAACCACTGAGTTTGTCAAAGATAAGTGTTGTTATGTGGAGTGAGTGAATGAAAACAAGTGATGCAGAGGGTGTCAGGGAGCCCAGTGTAGTGTGTTTACATTATGTGTGGTATTTTGAAAAGGAGATGATAGAGGTTAATTGGGCCTGCACAAACTGGAGGGTTGGTCCTCAGCTGAACCAGTCTGCATAAAAATGGCCATTTATTGAAATGTTGTGGCAGCTGGGGATTGCCACTGCCTGCTTCCCACTCACTGAGAGCTGGGCTGCAGGGACAACCTCTTTTCCTCTTTTCCTCTTTTCCTGTGGCACAGCTTCCAAAGAGCCCTTTCAAACAACACAAATGATGATGAGATGCTATCACAGAATAAGCTCTGAATGTGACAGACCAGCAAGGAGCTTCCTCACTCCTCAATTAAGCAATATATCTCCCCTACTTATTTCCCAAGACCTGGCAGCAGCAGTTGTGTCCCTGGAAATGTTTATACCCAGGTCTTTGAGGAAATTTTTAGGGCATCTCCCTTTCACACCAGTGGGGATTACATGAGTTAGCGACACTCTTCTCAAGGTCTTTTTCGTACAGATAAAGAAAGTGTTGGACCACCTTCCTGCAGTTACTGGCGAAGCAGGAAGAGATAAAGCAGCTGCAGTGCCAAGGTGGTTTTATTTCTGAGGTCTCTGAAGCTTGAGCTTGGCAGATATTTCACTGGAGGACCTGGGCTCCACCTGTCACACAGCCAAAGAGAAGGGTACCCTGTGAAGAGACAGGTCATGCTTGAGTACCTGCACTACGTGAGACAAGGAACAGCTCACGGAGTTCAGGCAAAACCTCTGGAGATGGATTACATCCTGTCAGATACTGACTGACTGACTGACTGACTGAAAAACACAGGCGTGCCTTTGGCCACACAAGCCCTTCAGGTTTGAAATGGGAGTCAAAAAACCTAACACCAAGTACAGGTTAGCTGTGTGACACTGGCCATGTTGCACCTGGGGAGGATTTCCCCCAACCATTAGATCCTATTTGCCTTATGGCCTAGGGTTATCACAAAAAGAGGCGCTATTTATAAGACAGCCAGGTAAACAATTCAGGCCTCACGCTCAAAACCTGCTTTTCAGTGTGCAGATGGAATCTCCCATGCTTGGCATGCTGATTACACTGCAGTACAGGAGCTAAGGGAAAACTGCTTCTCTAGGCAGCTAAGTGCCATCAAATACATGTGCAACTACATGGGCCTTGTAATGGATGCAGGGAGCACTCCCCAGATGTGTCTGGAATGAGTGATAATGCTAAGGTAAAACAAGAGAGAAGTCAGGGAAAAGAAACCTGGCTAGAAAACCTTCCTTTGCTGGGAATGTTTGGACTAGATAATATAAAGCTGCTGCCTAAGTATAAGAAGCAGGTTTAGATCACACTCTCCTGGCTTCTGGTGGTTTCACCAAGCTCAGCATTTTAAATCATGAGGAAGATGCTGGTCTTTTCATTTCTCTAGAGGATGACTATGAAAGGGAGAAGGGGGCAAGGAATCACCCAGTCATGGTGAGCCTTCCTAGGCATTAGAGAGTGGGCTCAGCCCCTGATGCCAGAGGGACAGAACTGGAGACAAACTGAAATAATAGAAGCCTCAGAGCACTCACAGAGCATTTGTTCCCTCCAACACAGTGCAGCTTCACCTCTTGGTGACAGTGTATTTCCACTGCTAGCTGCTGTGGTTACTGAGGTAGAAAGGGCATGCACAGAACAGGGACATTGTTCCAAGAACAGGAAATCTTCCTGTCATCCTTGGACTCCACTTTGCCTTTCCTCCTCCACCAGCCATGTCTGCCCAGCTGCTTATCAATCGCTCCAGAACATCAGACCTTCACAGTGATCCCATCTCTTACTCATGCTTTACTCATTTCCCAACATGGCTATTACTGCTGTTCAATTCAGCCTTCTTAAATCCCTGCTTTGAATCTGAGGTCATTTAAAGGGCAGAGGTGGATGGAAATTAATATAATATTAATCCATACCAAGTACATGCAAGGTATAAAATACTCTGTGTGTTCCAAGAGCAAAACATTGTGGTTTCAGATGTTTGGGCATCAACAACATCCATGATGCTGTTTAGGAAAAAAGGATGAAGTCCCAAGGTGGAAATACCTTTCCACTGTAGCAGGCACAACTACAGCTTTAGTCACATTTAGTCACTGTCCCTTTTGCACAGGGTAAAATGTACAGAAATGCTGTGGGTGCAAACTCTTTTGCATAACAAAAAGAAAGCCAAAAAAGCAAAATAGTTGTTAATATTTTAACCTGGCAAACAAGTATTTTCTATATATCTTACTAAAAGAGATAATGCCAATCTTTTCAAAGCCAAAATCTTGAAAACCAAAGCACTACTCCTGAGGCAAACACCTGCCTGAAGCAGCAATTTTAAAACAACTGCAGTTTGTCAGTTTAAAGATCTTGTTTCCAGGTAGTTTTGTTGAGGAACCATGCAGCTAGCACAGTGAATAGTCTGAAAATGCCATCTAAGGGGGAAAATAAGAAAAATAAATAACCCAACTAGTAAGTATCCATCTCCTGCATTTAGGCCAAAAGGATGAGCTGCCATATAACAAATAAAGGCTGAGCAATAAATTAAAAACAAGAGGCTTGTCTGAGCTTCTTAGATGATGAAACCTTAACAGAGAAGGTTTTTGCAACACAGTTCCCCCATGTTAGTAGTTTTCAGACACTCAGGGCAAAAAGTTTCACTGGGTTCTTCACTGGTATTACTACTTATAGCTAAACCTCGGGGAGTATTAAGAATTCATCTGGTAATTAGAACAGCTTGGATGACTAGGACATGTGTGAATATAATAAAAATGCCATTATTTATTAAAAGAAGTAAAAATTAGAATGTAACTGCTTGTCAAAAAAAGCTATCAGACGATTCTCTGAGTATTTTGAACGTGTATACACCTGACAGTCAAAGCCCAAGACTCCTCAGGAATCTCCCTTCCCCCTTTTGAGGAACAGCTCCTTTGAAACCCGAGTTGCTTTGATGCCCTGTTAGGAGCAGCATCCACATTTAAAGTTACAGGAGCAGATTTTGCACTCCCCACATCTCCTGCCAGGTCCCATGTTTCAGTGTGTGCACAGCATGGTTACAGTCCTGCAGCTCTGCACTGCTCTGGTTCACAGCCAGGGGTGTTCATGTGGCCCAAATTGGAGAAAGCTACTTTTCCTGAGACCAGATTAGAAAAGTTTTGGATGGCTACTTCTGATGGTGATTTAGATCCCTAGATAAATGTGAAACAGCACAAAGGTTGTAACTCAAAATCACTTTTTTTCCCCAGCTGCAGGATAATTTGGATCGATGAAAATAAGGTTTTCAAATAAGAAGGACAACAGTTAACATACCTTCAGCGTGTTTTACTTTTTAGCTTTGCTCCTTTTCATCACAAGCCTTTCCAGAACAACAAATACTGCAAAGAGGCAACGCTCCCAAATGCAGCCAGTATGAAGCCACACAGTTGTCTGATGTAACACACACCTATCAGACATTCTTGGGAAAGTCACTAGGCTGCTGAAAGTGTGCAAAATTAAGAATAAGTGATAATGGCAGGTATCATTAAACATAATCTATCTTTACTACTGGTGAGTGTAGTTCAGTTGCTTCAACCTTTTTATTATGACATGTAACTTACTTATCTGCAGCAACTGTTCATTCTGCTAATTCAGAAACATTTCCATACATGCAAGAGCAGCAGAGTCTTTTGAATCCTTTTCTTGACATTTCGGAAGAAGCTGGGAAATTACATACCTGAGAGGCCTAAACCTCTAAAAATGAGTACGTGTGGTATTTTGCAGAGAGCAAGTCCAGGTGTCTCAGATCCCCGCCCTGTGCCTTCACAGCAGCTAATAAGACATCACCACAATTATGGTCCCTGCCTTTATTTCACATCTTAACAACAGAGATATTGATAGATTATTTGAGGGATTACAAGTTTAGAAACAAATAGCTGAGTGTAAATTAGGTCAGAGGTCATATTTTTAGAATGAGAGTGGAGACATTGTGGCAGATAAGGACAGGCGTGCGGAAGATCTCGGGATGTGACGGGAAGCAGCAGGACCCTTCCCCCCTCACCTGTGATATGCAAACACCCACCATGGCATGTAACCCCTCCTAATCCCAGTAGCTTTCCATTCCCCACTAACCCCACCTGATCTCACCGTCCCCCTCTGACGTAGTGAAGCCCCCTTGACTATTTAGTTCCACGAGGTAAAGTAATAAACGCCATTTGACCATCCACCACGTTGGTGTCAGTGTGTCTGTGGACTGAGTGGCCCGGGAGACACTGGGCTGCCGTGCTGATCTCTGAAACCAGGTCGCCTTGTCTTCTATCAGAAGGCAACAAGACATCACTTACAAATTGAGAGGAACTGGTCAGGCAGCAAGAACTAAAAATACTTTGATAAAACATCCCCTAGAGTCAAAATGCTCTTTATTCTTCAAAGGTGGTCTTATTGCTGTGGCTAACTTTACCAGTTTAAGGTTTCATTCAACAGGCCAACAGGAAAAGAGATTTTACAAATTTTAAAGAATTAAAAACAACAAGCCTTTAAACCAAAAATTAAGTAAGAGCTCCCCTGAAAATCAGACACACACCTGACACCCCTCCAGGAGTTACAGCAGGAGTGTCAGAGCTGACCTGGCATTAACAAGCACATCTCATCTGGGTTATGATCACTACTGCTGGTCCATCTGCAGGGGTGTCCGCCAGGAGACAGGTTATCCATCGTGTGAGAAGGAGATGTGCTGAGGGTTCCCATCCTTTCCTGACACAGGATCTGCTGTTGGCTACTCAGGGACACTCTCCAGCTGTTACTGCATGAACAGGATGCTGAAGGCCATCACCACACAGCACACGGCCACGTAGGGGCTCTTCCGCTCACCTGGCAGGAGGGGAGAGAACCCACAACAGACAAAAATTCAGGCATGGCTAAACAGACCCACCTGCTCCTAGACTGCACATAAAAACTGATATTCAGCATTTCTAGCCAGAGCAAGGCACACAGAAGTACAGCTCTGTAGTCACAAAGAACATGCACAGGCAGTGGGGAATTCAGATGTAGGACTGGTTATTTTCCTACATAAAAACAGAGCTGGGGCTCTTTGCTTTCAGAGAGGGACTTAAAACAAGGGCATGGAGTAACAGGACAAAGGGGAACACCTCAGGCTGAAGGAGGGCAGGGACAGGTGGGATATTGGGGATTTCTGTCTGTGAGGGTGCTGTGACCCTGGCACAGGTGCCCAGAACAGCTGTGGCTGCCCCTGGATCCCTGGTAGTGCCCAAAGCCCAGCTGGATACTGGGGCTGGGACAATGGGAGGTGTCCCTGCCATGGCAGGGGTGGCACTGGGTGATTCCAGGTTTCTGTGAAAGGCCCATGTAAGGGCTTCCATCTCACTACAAACCACCTTTTCTGAGGTGCAGTTTTATGCTGCTGCTACCTCCTAGTGCCAGAGTCAGGGGGCAGTCAGTGTAAAGTTGCCCAGGACACCCTATTTTTGCTGGCTCTGCTCTCTGTGGCTGCTCAGGAGCTGTTCTGTGTCAGCTGAGGTGCAGCTGGTGCTCTTGGGGCCTGGTACCTGTCACCTGCAGTGTGAATCATCTGTGTAGGGTGTCATGCAGCAGCCAGAGCTGTGAGCTCACAGCTGCCCAGACAGGACCTGATGCCTGTCTTTGCTTTGCTAAGAAGACACAACATTGTTAGCATGTGGAGAAAGTCTGGTCCACAGATTCCCATGATAAAAATGTTCAGCAGATCACAGAAACTGCACAGACACCTCTATTATCTCGCTCTTTCAAACTGGTGCCACAGTTTCCCAGGGCAAACTGTGGATGGAAGTTAAGTTTACTCCATTAAGAGATTTTTATCTGGTGGCAAAAGAAATTTTGAAAGATCTATTCTCACACATTTGGTCCAGGACAGAATGTTACAGAGGTCTCTTTTTCACCAAATGAAAAAGATTCTTAGGTGGGGAACTGTAACAGAACTAGGGGAACATCAGTAATGTTAATCAGACTGGGACCTACTTACATGGGAACATTCTCCATGAATTAGCAAGATGTTTTTACACTTAAACTTTATTTGTCATGGTTCCACTGAATTCTCCTTGGAGAGACCTACAGTGGACGGTACCTCCAGCCTCTAGAACTGCCAGGGAGTGTTAACACTGAAATGTTTCTTTGAAGTGAGAAGATCCCTGTTTTTACACATCCACGAGTACAAAGACAGAGCTGGGGCTGTTTGCTTTAAGCAAAGTTCAGTTCCCCTCTGCTGTGTGAGGTCCTTTGTCTTTACTACCACCTTACCAGAGAAGCAGTTTTCTGAGAAACATTAAAGGAAAAAACCCACCAAGGAACCCAACTGTAGCATGGTGCAATTTTTATGAAAAAAAAAAAACTTTTCTTTTAACAGCAGGACCTTTAAACACAGAGGGAACAAATTTTCCACAGTAAAAGAAAAATGAAATATTTGCACTGACACCTTCCATACACAGCATTGACTGCCCAGTGACATTACAAGATGCTGTCATGATCTGGCATATATTTAATTAAACTTCAAATAACTGAACGAATTAATGTCTCCAGTTTCACATCTGTTTAAAATAAATTTTGAGGAAGTCCAACTCCTACGGTTCAGGGTATTACAATTTTCATATGGGTTATGCTTTTCTGCTCTTAATTTTCTTAAAAGAGAAATCACCATGTGGCAGGATTAAACATTATTTTGCACAACTTTGTAAATATGTAACCACTTGCCTGTGATTAAGATCTTATGTACATGTGAAAAGGTTGTTTAAACATACCAGGGATGTGAAATGCAAAGGAAGCCAGTAGACATTTTCATTTTTAAAACCTACACTTTCTACTTGCCTTTGTGATTAACACACATAAAAAATTATAGGCATCATCTCCAAAGCCCATTTTCATTTCGTAGTCTAAAAGAAAGATGAAGTGGTCCACTTTAGATGTAAGTTGCAAAAGAAACATAGCTAATTGAGAAAAATATCCTTGCATTTAATTAACTACAAAGAAGATGGCAAGTGCAAGGTAAGGTGAGGCATTCTCTTCAACCTAGAACAAACCCCAATGCAGCTGAATTTGTACATTTGTTTTCACTGGTATAGCTGAAAATTATTTTTTTGACAGCTGCCACCCTCCCAGCATCTTTCAATTACAGCACTAAAACTGGTTCTGCTACGTCTGTTACCTAAACAGGGCAATATCTGCAATCATTTTAACAACTGGTCTTCACCAAAAACCTATTTTTTTGTGTCAATGCTTTTTTGACATCCTGTAAAATGTTCTGCCTGGGAATGCAGAAATGGAATCATACAGGCTTTCTTTAGGTTCAATGACAGGTAGGAAGATCTAGATCTACAACTTCAAAGTTTCTGCTCTGTATTAACAATGCAATTTGAATACCGATGATGGGTTTGTAGGGGTTTTTTTCTAGATCATGGATATACCTTAATGTTAAGACTAGACTTCTGTTGCATATTCCAATTTCCTTCTCAAAATAAATTCAGGATAAGGATTAAAATAAATATAAAACCAATGTTATGGGAAAATGTCAAGAATCAGAGAGAGCTGATCAGCCTGTGTGCAGATGTCACTTGACACGAACAGCTTTGTGTAATTCAAAAGTGCACAGAAGCTGAGTAAAGAAAGGAGAGGAAAAAAACCACATTTGTGCTTTAACAGAACCTTAATGTATTATGAATTCCATGTTCTTTTACAACTATGAGGTAAATACCTGGCTTTTTTTCAACAGTCCACTGCAATTTCAAACAGACTGCAGTTTATAAGAAACCATTGATTTCTTTGCATGTTAGAAATACACCCTTAGTGATTTCATGCGGCAAAAAGTGCAAAAGACTTTTAAAAACATAACATCAGATACATGAACTGACATGAGAAGATGCATGATGCTAATCTAAGAAAGAAATATCCTGCCCCCTTATTTCATGAAGGCTGAAACCTGCATTTTTGAAGACAAAGGATGTGTATGGTTTTCATTGCTACATGGCAATATTATCTTAATCAATTATGCTAGAAATAGGACTGATTTTAAGGATTTTAAAAGAAGAAAAAAGATTTACCAATCCTGGCACATTTCCAGAATATCCCCAAGAGCCTGTAAAGTTAAAAAAAAAAATCATTAGACTCTTGTTTTATTACATCCAAGTCAACTGATTTTCTTTCTTTCATGTTAAAACAATCTGAACTGGCAGTAATTTGTCGTCAACTTGACTCTCTTCTGAACACCAGAAACCTGCACATAAGGGTAGAGACCATGAATTACAGAGTGGCAAAGTTGTAAGTCTAGCAGGCGTCTTTTTGCATGGAAAGATGCATTTAACTCATTCTGTGTTCCAGACCTAAAGATTCCATCAGAACCCTGTATTATCTACAATAAAGTACCCCAGACAGAAAAATCTGTGAAGAAAAAAAATCCTCCCAATTCTTCTGTTTTTTTCTTATTTCTTTACCAACATTTACCTTGCTCATGTCTCTCCTGTGCTGCTTGCCCAGGATGTTACCTCTCACAAGTGAAACAGCAAGTGGGCAAGCAGAATTCAACCCAGGGAACACCCAAAGGGATGTCACAAACCTACAGTTTCTCTGTGTATTTAGAATAATCTCATACTGACTGCTCAGGAGGAGCAGGGGACTGCTTTAGGATCTGAGGAAGACAAGGGGAACAATGCCGAGGTGTCCTGTGCAGGAAGACAGATTTCAGACCCTCAAAAGCTTGTCTGCAGGAAGGTTTCCCTCAGTGTACGACACAGAACGCTGTGGGGAAGCACTTGGAGAACTGCCATCAAGCAGGTAGTAGACACATCCCAACAAATCATGTTCTGAACTCACACCCAAAAGGGCCTGACTGTCTGTCTTTGCTCTTTTTTGGGCTCTGAGAGTTGCTTACTTTTAACACATTTAAATGCAGACAGGTAGGCTTGGGCCGCTCGCTCCTGCATGCTTGAGCAGTCAACATATTATGCAGTTTTATTTCTCTACTATTTGCATTTTATGTCCTCTTTTACGGTCTTAGTTTACTTCAGCATCTCTCTGTCCATTTAGCAGAGCATCTCTCTGTCCATTTATTTCTGGGACAAAGATTCAGTGTTAGGCAGCTGAAGACCAAGTGTGGCAGAAAGTGACTGAGGTGTTCAAACCCAAACTGAAATGCTTTTTGACTTGGGTACCCCTTGCTGACCAATTAATCTTGAATTCCATCAGCCATCATTCTATTTCCATTTTTAGAAAACATTTTCAGAAAAATGTTAGATTTTTAAAAAGCATTTTCATCTGCACTTTAGATTTTAGTTTCACCTAAAGCAAAATACACATACACACGCACACACATACATACTTGGGCTTGACTATATTTCTGTACAGCCAAAGCTCTGTTTTTTCTCCTTTTATATGGCTCCACAAGCAGAAGTAATGATCTCTGCACACAGACCACCACACTTTTCCAGGCAAAGCGGTCATACAATAAAGTAACCTGAAGACATCTATGCACTTTTTGAAGATGCGTGCAGGTAGAAAGGCATTCTTGTGTGAATCTTACAGAGAAAAATACACAGCCCCGAAGTGCTCCATTGATAGCACCTCAGGTTCTCAAGTCTTTTGTTCACTCTCTGTAAAATTATAATTTACAGAATGCATGCTGCAAAACCTACAGCAAAACTTCCACAGCCCTGCTTCTCATATTGCCATCTCTCAAAAGTTTGCCCAGGAGCTCAAATAAATAAAACATTACTGTTCTGTTCATATACTTTTGAAGAATATTGCATGGGAAAAAGAGTATTAACCCTTTCAGGCAGCCTGAAAGTGTTGAATTTGCCTCACAATCTCAGCAAGGGTATTTTTTTGTCTTTTCAGGGATTTCTTGACTAATGTGAAGCCACTACTGCACATTTCCCTACAAAGCCCCCTTGGTGAAAAAAGAAATTTTCCCACCTGACGTGCCAGGTACAAAACACAGGATGGGTTTCACCAGCTGCCCTTAACAACTGTAATTAACAACTTATGGACCTGACGCCACTGACATGAGGACTGACCAGCCTTTCCATGATGACACCAGAGCATTTCAAGAGGCTTTAGTGCTACTGGAACAGCTCAGTACCTCTGTTTGTGCACATAACCTGCTGCTGAGCAGCAGCAGATTGAATTCTGGACCTTCTAATATACCCTCTGGAAGAACTGGGGAGCTCCCACTGCAGGAAAAGCCTGTGCAGACCTCCTGCTCCTGTTTTTTCCATTAGTGCTCACCCCAGGTGCACAAGAACCTCTTCAAGTCAAAACCTGCTTGCTTATTACAAAAGTGATGCTGCCTTGAGTAACTGCTCCAAAACAATTCCTCCTGCAGCAACTCCTCAGCATAATTGCACTATTCCTTCTCTGCCCTTCGTGTTCTGCTCCATCCTTGTTTGGATGCAGGTGAAGGTGTGGGTCTGGCTGGGATCCCTGCTGCTTTCTGGTCGCCATAGCTCAAACGTGCACATGAAAAGTGGTGGTGGTGGTGATCTGGAGGCAACAAACCCAAGAAAATGGAACCTCTTAAGCTGAGGAGCTGGTGGAGCCTTAGACAATGACTGCTAAGGCTGGATGTGTTGCAAAATGCCATGTGGTCACCAGGAGAAGCCCAGTGCCACTGCAGGAGGGAGTGTGAGACATCCCCACTGCAATGCTGATGGAAAATCAAAGGGGATCTCTGCTGCACATGTGCTAACACATCTTTCTGGTTAGCAGGGAGGAGAGAATTATGTTGTGGTGTACATTCTCCTCTAGTTAGCATGAAACAGTAAATCTCCACTTGCTTTCCCAGCCTTTAACACTGTTGCTCAAGACTGAGCACATGGAAACGTTCAGGGAAAATGAAGCTTTAAGGTTCTGTTTGGCTTGGTAGGAAAAGACACACTTTGGCAGAAATGAGGGGGAGGAAATACAGGGTTATGATGATGGGTGACATCACTGTGCAACGGTCTCTCAACCAACAGAAATATGCTTCTTCATTTATTATCAAAAGACCTAAATCCCCAGCAAAGCTACCACTCACTCAGAAATACAGTGAATAACTATCAACATTCCTCCCCTCCATCACTTTGCTTTTTTATTGCTACTTTTTTTTATGCCTTTAATTTGGAGCAGGAATGATGAGGTAAGAGCATCTCTGTGGTAAACTGGAATATCACTAGAATTTGTTTTATGCCTCATGTCCAGACGTTTCCACTGGAGCATGGAGTAGGTTAGAAGAGAGGGACAGGGGTTTAGCACCATATGAGCTTCATGTAAACATCTACTATACAGGAAACAAATTTCATTGCTTCCAGACTGAGGTTTTATTCTCCAGTACAAAGTAGTCTACAAATAAATATATATATATATATATGTGTGTGTGTAAATAACACAAAATGCTATGTCCTACATCTACATAAATACAAACCTAGACATCAAATGCCCAACTCCTCCACAGTGTCAGCACCCTCTGGAAACGTTTTATGAAGAAAGTTCTATTGTACTCCAGACAGATTTGCCTCAAGAACAAACAGAGTAGCTCCAGATTAAAGGAAATACTCCTTGCCAAGAACAGCACTAAAATTTTAATCGGTAAAATAAACATTCTTACTTCTTACTGCGTATACCTCATTGACTATTGTGTTATCTTCCACCAGCAGACACCCAAACTCCCCTTGTCTCCCCACTCCCTGTCCTTCATGAAGTCATCCTTTCTTCCATCTTTACTTCCATCCAAAGAAACCTCTCTCCTGTCAGTGGCCTCATATAAAAGGACACAAGTGTTAGAACGCTGAATTAAGAAAAAAAACCTGGCATACTCTGGGTATCTTACGCTGCTAAAATTAAAAAAAAATCCTGGATAATAAAACAGCAGCCCTAGAGGCAAATTACAACAAAGGTTTTCAGAGGACAAACATTCAGGGCTCTTGGTCACAACAGTCTTTTTAAAACTGGACACTTCTGAATTTAAATGCAGAAGTAATGGAAAATACTTAGGGAACAACATTTTATTTAGCAGGAAATGACGTAATAGAAAAAGTCCAAAACCCTATTTTTCCACTTAAAATTACCTTGCTTCTACACATATTATCTCCTTTGCACTAACCTCAAGTGACAGCATTACTGAAGTTCTATGGACAGCCCCAGAGGTTTCTGTATCACAGCTGACCAATGATTACCCAAAACCTACCACATTTAAATCACAGTTCTTCTGATCACAGCTAGTATGCGTATGATTGGGAAAAAAAAAAAAGTTAGGTTTGTGGAAGCTTTCAAAAACTCTTCCAGAAACGTCACTTTAGAGAATTCAAAACCATGAAGTGAACTGACCACACAAGAGGGCTGTGTCACTTACTTGAAAAAATACTTTTAGTTTTCTTTTAGTTACAGATTGTTGCTAAAGCTGTGTTTCAAACTTGTAGCTGCAAAACACCTATCTTGAAAACAAACAAAAAGCCAGTTTCTGCTGTTGCTTACACACTCTAAGAATCAAAAATAAATCATTGCAACAATAGCCACATGTAGGAGAATGTTTTATTTCTGTATCTCTAAGCATCAAACAACAAAGCTACAAATCTACAAGATTAATAATGCAGTATCAGCAAGGTTAGTGAGCTAATAAATTCTTTCAATGGAATTGCAACTAAGAGCTTGCCAATACCTTATTGCACTCTATTGTGAGGTACAAAATTAAGATTTTTATCTTTAAAGGGAGAAAATTTTCAAAGAAGGATCTGCATTATCACACATTTCATCAGGAGATGCTGAAAGGCTGCAGTTGAAACCACACAGCTTGTGGATGTTTGAAATGATCAGGCCACATACCCGGTTTTATTTTTGTCCAGTAAGCTGGGAACCAAGGATCGGATGTAGGCACAGGTACATATGAGCAGCAGGACCACAGTCAGCAGACTCTGGAAGTTGAAGATGGCAGACTAGAGAAGAGAACCAGGAAAACAAAGAATTACATCTCTGCAGTGCAGAACTTCTCCCAAAGTGGAAGTTCTGGAAAAAAATGGGTGACCCCTTAGACAACACCAAAATGAATCCTACAATGGCCACAAGCCAGAAAACCTTTGCATCTATGGTGGTAGTGAAAATAGCAGTGAGGACTGACTGGCAAGTAAACCAGTAGTAGCCAAGACAAAAAACAACATAAAATATGTAGGTTTGTTAATACACTACTTTTTAAAGGCTACAAACCAAATTTAACAGATATGAGAAATATCTACACTTAAGCCCACCTGAACTATGGTAACTGACTGCTTTTCTTTTCAAATAACATTCTGACTTTAAATTGAAAACATCTTTATTGTAAATGCACTTTCAGAAGTGCTAGTCATATGGTTAATCCTGAAGAAACAGATGAAGTTGCCTTAGGATTGAGAAGTTCAGTTCTATTGTTGATAGCAAACACTGATCAGCCTAGTGACAGTAAGAAGAGACAATTCTTGAGAAACTGCTGCAATATTTGGCAATTTACTAAAGCGTGAAGTATCAGCAATAAACCTTTTTTTTTTACCCTTTACTTTTACAGTTTTGGTGTTTCTCTTAAGTGTCTCAGCTGACATTCTGGCCAGTGTAACAGCACCAGGTGGTACAAGAGGCAACTGCTTATTTCAAAGGGCTTTATTCTACCTGCGCTCTGCTACGCTCATTTGCAAATCTGATTTAGTGTGAGCTCCCAAAAAAAATGTCAAAACAAAAGCCATAAATTCACTCTTTGTTCTGGAATTCTGATGAACTTCTGTCTCCAGTGTTCGTACTGCTCAACCCAGCTGGCTGAGTAGTGGAATTTAATTAAAGGTAAATATTTAGCACTTAGGAAAGGATATTACATTGGCATTTCCTTCTCCAAGCATATTTTAGGGCACATCAGAGTCTTCATTTCCATGCCGCCTGAGACACATCTCTGTTGATGTGCACATGCTTTCTTCCTATGTCACAAAATTATAACGTTTTGAAGCTCTGATATTCAAACCTATCCAGCTAACGAGAATTACAAAAGAAAATCACAATATTCTAGTTCAGTATCGCACTAGCAGGGATTTAGGAGAGAAAAATTAGAAGCTCTAGTAGAAGAAAAGCCATTGGAACACACAAAAGCCTTCCAATAGTGAGATCAAAAACCTGGTGACAAAACCCCCCCAAATTCAACAACAGCAAAACAAAACAATAAAACTTTAGCTTATTTAGAAGTCTCCATGAATCATATGAACTCCAGAACATGTACAGAGCTGCCAGTCTGAATATATGCTTTAGGCAGAGTTATCCATCTAAATTTCAGTGTCCAACTTAATGGGGTCCAACAGGCCAGCATCGTCACAGAGATGCTCTGACTGCACCCTGTATAAGAGAGATTTCAGCATCCCTGAAACCCACCCCTTCTGTGATGAGGGAGCAGTGATCCCACACCCAAAGCCAGACCTCCTGTCCCAAATATGAGGCTCCTGTGCCACAGCCTTTGCTCAGTCATGTTTAATCTAGCATTTCAGCTCAGATAGCCACCCCTTCTGCCCCATCATGCCACAAATAATGGACAGACTCTTCACAAAGGACAACACACTGCCATCCCCAGCGGCAGCCTCTGGAGCCTTTGTGCTCAGCAGAAGTTTCTACCAGCTCCAGAAACCAGGGAAGTCTCAATTCCCCCTGGCTCCTGTGGGTCTAGGAACGTGGCAGGGCCGGATCCAGGAGTGGCTGCCTCTCAGCACAGCCAGATACTGCCTATCAACTGATTAATTCGATCAGTCCTGCGGGACAGACAGCTGCTCTGACAGCTCACAGCCCCGCTCCTGCCAGCCTCCCGTTCCCATGAATTCCTGCAGCTGCTTCCCGAGGCGGCACCGGGTACTCCGACACTGCAAAGTGGCTGAAGGGCACACTTGCTTCCTCTTAAGCAGGGGCTGTAAAAGTATACTCATGAAATGTGCTATCAGTCAATCAACTGGGGCAGTATATAATCGTTTATAATTGCTCTTTGTTGGGGTCTTCACTTGTTTCCCCAGATATGCATCGCTGTAATCACATCTGCCCTTCCACCAAGGCATGCTCTGAGTGACATGTTTATCTGCACAGCCACTTTCAAAGGACAGATGTGAGCATTCCAAAATTTGCTTACACTTTCTGGAAATGAGAATTTATTCCTGAATTAGACCGCTTCACTCTTCACATCTGAAGTAATTCTCATGGCCCAGCTGAATTCACAGAAAGCAGCAACCTACATCTGGCTGCTCCAACTGATGTAATTAAAAGCTGCTGCAGGAGTTATCCATAGCTCAGAATCCTTCCAAAAAGCACTGCATTCACATACCAAGCCACTTGGACAATGCAGATGCGTTGCTGTTCATTTGTTTAGACTGAGTTCCTCTGATGAGAACGTGTTAATTGCAATTTCTTCTGACTGACCAATGGTAGGTCCTGTGAGCCTCATTCCCACTACAAAGAGATCTCAGCATATGGAGAAGCTGGTGCTGTCTCTTAGCCTGTGTCCCCATGAGGCTGAAATGGCAACTAACTTCTTAAGACTCATGCTGCAACGCCAGAAAAAAACCACCATCAGCATTTTATTCTGGTTTTAGACAGTGGAAGCTTTAATTCCACAGACTGAAATTGTCTACACCAGCATTGGGTGCATTTCTGACATAGTGGGAACACCTCAGCTGCTCCATTCTGCGTCACTCCCCTCGTGCCCCCTCCTGTGTGGTGCACCACCACATCACCTGCAGCAGTAATGAGGTTTTATATTCACCTGAACTTGCATGAGCAGAGTTTTTTCCAGTGTCTTTGGAAATTTAAGACCATTGGCTTCAGCTTTGAGAGCTACATGCCCAAAGGCTGTTTTAAATCCTTCCCAAAACCAGGCCTTTAAAAAAAGCCTCAGTATTATTTCCTGATCATACCATACCTCAGTAAAAACTCCATATAATAAACCATAAAGAATTAATACTCCTGAAAGTTTTATTGTGTTGGGATTAACAGCAGCGGCTTGTATTAAAATAAATAGTCATGGGAATACACAGTAGTTGGAAATCAAGTGGTACAGCTAAGGATGTCTGAAAGTACTCCCATCTGAGAATAAAAAGTTTAATGTACTTCAGTAAGTGTTGACTGAAAAGTCACCTATGTGGTGGCTGTGACAGGGAATGATGACAACAAATGCTCAGCTGCTGTAAACCTCATTATAGACAATGCTGTCCCTCAGCATAAATTCACTATACTTGGGCAGAGGAAAAAAAAAAAGCAGCAGCTCAGAGTTGTGGTTATCAACAGGTCTTGCACTTTACTAAAGCATTTAATTCAATATGCAGAAATAGCTATAATGAGGGCACTAATTCTAAACACTTGACAACAACAGCCATAGGCAAGACACTGTAATTTATCCAGCTCTGCAGTCTTCACCCACTCCATTACCCCAATATTCTCTGCTTCAGACACGGTTCCCTGTCCTTGCAGACAGCACCACACTCACAAACCACTTACTGGTGCAACCCTTGGGTAGCTCGGTAATAAATCACACCCTGGGTTTTGATGCAACTCTCAGTGTCACAAAGGACCTCCTGATTTTCTCCTTGCCTCATACACTTCTGTTTAAAATAAGCCACTGGTATCATGGTTCTAGGGGAAATTAAATGTGCAGGAGAGCATAAAACCCATGCTGTTGTCCTTCTGGGTTGGTAGAAAGTGTAAGACAAAAGCTCTCCGAGTTGATCTCAGCAGACTTAGCACTGAAACCAAAGCTGAACCTTCCCTAGACTTTAAGTATTTACAAAATGGTTATTTTATCTCTGATTGCAGCGTGACAATAATGATTTCACCCATCTGCACTATAAAAGCAGAGGCCATTGCAGTGCCAGCAAGTTGCAAAACTTTGCCCTGTGGTTACTACTGTAATAACCAATTTATGTGGGTAATCACAGATAAATAACTGGAGTATTTTAAAGAAAGCATAATCTTTGTGTAATGCACTGCAGAATATTCAGTCTTTCCAGAATGGCTTTCTTTTCTTTCCTCCTCAGTATAATAAAACTGATGAGTGATTGTTTTCTGGAGCCAGATATGGATACCCAATCGTTCAGCTGCCTTTCTCATACAGGAAAATGAGCAAAAGCTTATGCACTGCAGTTAAACTTTAGTTAAGCAAGAGGTGGTAAAAATTTCATCACAGAAAAGTTAAATCAGGCTATGAAATTTTAATGAAGAGGTCCTTACAAAGCTGAAAGAGAAAATGCTTATTATTTAGGATTTCCATTAAGCCCCACAATTCTTATTTCGTCAGTAAAAGTCAGATTTTTAGGAGTATATTACTGAGAAACATAATAGGATATAAATCACTTAGTATTACTCCCAACCAGAAAACCAAAGCAATTGCTAAAAACAAATTAAAACCTGCATCTAACTGTATTATTTTCCAATCTATTAAAAAAAGAATTATTTTTACCACTACTGCCAAATGCAATCTGATCAAAACAAATGGAAAACAAGCATTTGTGAAAAAGGCATGCTAATTAGCACTATAAAAAAATAACAAGAAGTGCAAATTAGTTAAGTTTGAAGCAATTATTGGCAGAAATACACAACAAAACTAAGGGGTGTTAATAACTATCCAAATACCAGCCAGGGCAGTTGGTCCAGCATAAACAGGGCTTTTTACTTTGGATTTACAGCATGTTCTCTTCAGTATTTTGTTTCCAAATCAGTACAATATTTAATGTTCATTCGGATTTCTGTCTAAAATATGTATTTTTGCACTCACAGAACGTAAGCTAAAGCTTGATTAGAAGAAATAGGAAATTTTTTTCCCTAGTCATTTCCTGGAGAACCACATTGTCAAGTCTGAATGGCAAGTACAACTAACTGTATGCTCTCCAGTCAACTGACAACTAATACATCTATTTAAAACATAACCCATCTCCTCAAACAATTAAACATTTAATTAAACATATGGATACAGTTGCTCTCTCCTATAAAAAACTCACTTGACTTTGACACATTCAGGATTTTTACTGTAATTCAAATCCACAGACCAGCAGTCAAAAGACAACTCAAGTTGATGATGCTGAAATTTCACACTTGCTTAAATTCCTTCCTCTTTGCCCCAGTATCTAGTTTGAAAACTGTACTTTTACTGCAAGCAGCTAGAAGATGCAGCATTTCACCAAAATATCTTACTATAAAAAACAAAGTGACTATTAAGTCTTCTTCCAGTGTCACTGTAACACAAAGCTGTGCATGTTCACATATGTACTAAACAAACAGAATTATGCAGAATATGACTAGAGAAGCTTATAATACCTTTTCCTCAGCTCTTCTCTGTAAATTATACAGTTTTAAATTGTACAGAGATATTTTTCCTCTGCTGTCTTCCCTGTTAGATAAAAGCAGTATTTTAAATAACCCTTCTTTTTGTCCAAGTAACTCTCCCATCTCAAGTTGCACACCACACTGTTTAGTTCACCACAAATACACTACTGAAACTGAAAAATCAGTCAAACCTTTGTGTGTGAATAGAAGAGCTAAGAGTCATACTAAATCAGGTGATACCCTTCCTGCAATAAAAGCAGCATGCAAAAATTGGGAGTTTGTAACAGAAAGTGCTACAGGAATGTGAGCATGGACACTGGAAGAAGCCTAACTTCTCAAAAATGAATGTATTCTAATTTACCTAAGAACTGCAAAACCGAACTAAAAATATTTTATGCATATTATTTACCAAAAATTTTTTTTTGGTAGATTCATAGTCAAACCATCTCTTTCAAGCACGGAAAACAAGTATCAGGAAAAAATATACTCAGTCAAGAAATAATGTGACAGTCTGTCATGTCCTACAGCCCTGAGTAAGTCCACAGCACCTCTGCAAGTCTCTTGTTTGGCAGAGGTTCAGGTGCATGGTTTGAGTATTTAGCATCTGGAAGACAGGTAGTGTTTTTCACAGCTGTCCCCATTTGGGTTCCACAGTCACAAGGCTGAAAATCAGAAACTTTTGTTCAGTTTGAACGCTCAGCTCTGTGCATTAGCAGAGGAACATATTCAGGGCTGCATCTGTTACAATGAATGTGTGTGGTGTCTAATGCTGCTGGCAACTTAAAAACTAAATTGTGACATTCACTTTTTTATGGCACTCAGCAAACAAATGGTTTCTCACAACCGGTGTCATTCTCGGTAAATCTGTTAAAGTAGACTCACTGCATCCTACACTTCCAAAAAGAGACCATCTTACACTGACAGAGTAATTTCCTCAGCGCAATAATCACAGAAATAAAACACTGACAACGAATATATTTTCACATAATCCTCTAGGATGACAGAAATATCTACACTGAACATGTCAGGTGAAATAAACTCACAATACAAAGGCACTTCAAGACTGTAAGATGACCTAGGAGATGTTTTTAAACCTAGGAACCTTCTGGTAAAGATAAAAACAAAGCTGGATAGCAACTCTGAATCAGGATTGATTTCTTCTGGTAATTTTGAACTAGACAAACACAGAACTTTGTACTTCAAGACTCCTGAAAGCTCTTTTTTCAGAGCAGTGTCTTGGGTTCTGGTGTGTTTATATCTGACAGCTTGGTTTGAACTAATATTTACTAATGAATGTTTTTACAATTGGCTCTATGAGCAACTCCCCTTCCTTCTATAAACACCACACCAAGAGAGCAACAAAGACTGCGACAGGAATGTTTGTCCTTGTGGAAAGTTCCCAAATCAATTTCTGGGCAGTAATGTGGGGCCAGGATCAGCCCCAACCAGAGAGCACGAAGCTGTTTTTGTCAAGTTCTTTTACATTTTCCTCATCACCAAATTTTGTCTGAGTGAAACTTCACATTTTTGCTATGAAGGGAAGCAAAGACCACCCTCAAGGAGGTGAGAGGCTCCTCATTAACTCCAATGTTACCTTTGGCTTCTTCCCTCTTTGCATCTACGCACGTGGCAAACTTTTCAAGCCCACCAGGAAAATTTCTGTTGAGTTTTCAGATGTGAAATCCTGAAAGCTGGCAGGACAATCTCATTTGTGGAAGTCAGCAAACGATCTACATTCTGCTTCTAAATAAATGAGGGAACTGTGCATAATTTCCAGCAAATCTGAAATCCACTTCTACTGGCTTCCATACCTGCTTCAAGTTAAAATAGCGAGGGTTTTGCTTTAAGTCAAAATGGTGACTTCATTTCCTATCCACCAGCAGTGAAGAGGAAAAAAAAATCCCACAATTTCTATTTTCACATATGTAAAAGTCAGGTTACACACACACAAACACACACACACGTATTTGTTTGTTTGTTTTTTTTGTTTTTTCTTCTTGGCAGTAGCTGGCCATTCACCCAGCACAAGTTTTCATCTGCTTAGCAAGGAAGGACGTGGTAAGGAAGTCTGGAAAACAATGGGATGAGAAGTTTCCAAGGGATAAAGTCCTTTGGAAATCATGCTCCAGAAAATTGTGCTATTCAGAGAGCTGCTCCTTTGGCCAGAACTGCAGCTCTTACTCTTTGGACAAGGAGAATAAATTTAAGATGTAGCTTTAATCTCTTCCATTTAATGACACACACACAGCAGCTGTTTCCTCTCTCACAGTCAAATGTGAGCTCAAAAATTATCTTTTTTTTCCCCTCTAAAATGCTTTGACACCAGAGGTGGCATCATGGAGGACCCAAAGTCCTGGAGGGTTGTTGCTATCTTGAAGAAATTCAAACATCACAATAATGCTGAAGAAACTTATTTTCAACATTAAATCATAAGCAAACCATGATTAAGAGTTTCTTGTTTCAGGATCCTTGAGACACACAGAGCAACCTCTAGCTAGGAACAGGGAAAAGTGGAAAAGATAATCCTAATAGAATCTCATTCACTTGCCATAATCTTCTTACTATTTAAACATTACCTTTGTTTTTAAGCTACTGTTATATACTTACATGTCACTTATAAAATATATATAATATAAATGACATAATATTAATTAGTTGTATTTAATCATTACACTGAGCAAAACCAAGGTTCTCTTGCCTTTTTCTATCACCTCAAGCCCTTTTAAATACAATGCTGTAATTCTCTATATTCACCTTTCCAGGGTGCTGATGAGAGGTCTCCTGCTTTCTACACGTCTGTTTTAGATCTCCTGAGATAACTAGTGCCTCTCATCATAAAAAAACCTCCTTTGTTTTCTGCTTGGAGTCCCAGACTATAGCAGGCTCATCCAAAAGATCTGCCAAGGAATGCTTAGGTGAGCAGCTCCCAGCAATTTCCTGCTGGTGACAAGATCTGGAGCCTCTGAACCTTTTTTTTAACTGAGCCATAAGAAACTTCAGGTGATACTGATCTCTTCTTTAAATACACAGGAAATACTGCAATATTCCATTAAGTTGCACAGCATCCATACAGTGACGAATAACCTGCCAATGCTCACGGGATGGGGGGACAAGGTCATCTTTAAAGGTTCCTCTCAACCCAAATCATGTCCTGATTATTAGAAAAATGTCAAAAATTTCCAGCTTAAAACATACTCTTTGCTGAAGTTATGAGCAAACATGTATTTTCTACAGGCAAAACTTACTTTAACTCAGAAATTCCTTCGGTTTTCCTTTTAAATTCATGTATCTGCTCTGCTCATATAAATGCTGCTGATATATAAACACTTAACAAATAAACCTCTACAAAGGAAATGTTTTTCACTGCTTATCTATGACAGAAATGCAAAGCCTTCATTTACATTACCTGCACACAGACTGGAAAAATGGGCAGGAAACAAAAAAATAAATACCAATGTGCCTCTAGACCAACTCTACCTAAAGAGTGTTAAATGCATATTATATAACTTATATACAAAAATATATATTTATACAAATATATTTTATATATATACACGTATGTACATATATATAAATATGTACATATTATATAAAATATACAGCTTTATATATAGTCCATACACATAATTCTTTTTAAATATAAAATAAAGGTCATATACATGTGCACACATACACACATACATACCTTTTTTTTAACAATTATACAAAATAGATACTTTTTTATATAATCCATACATATTTCATGAGTCAATGGACCTTGGCCTCTGATGATGCTTCTGAAAAGCAGCCAATGTCGCGACTCAGTGCTCAGCTCTACAAACATGACGTCACGCGACATAAAAATGAGGTCAGGAATCCGCGAGAGACACGCACAGCACCTGACCGACCTCGCACCGGCTGCTAATGCCCTGCACAGACACAAAACGTGTACTTTTCTTGTCACGAAACCCCTGATGCAAACCCCCTCAGCGCTACTCCCAGCAAAGCCTTGCGGCGGATCCGCTCCAGCGGGCCACGGCCTATGGCGTGAGCGACCCCTGGGGGTCCGCCCGGGCCGGGAGGCGCGGCTGGGGACCGTGCAGGGCCGCGGGGAAGCAGGGCAGCGGGAAGGGCCCGGTCCCGGAGCGGTCAGGGCCGGGCAGGCCCCGCGCTTACCATCGCGCCGCGCTCCGCCACATCACCTTCCGGCCGCCGCCACGGGCGGAAGTGCGCGTCGCGCGCCCTCAGCGCGCCGGGGCGCGCGCGCGGCCGCTATTGGCTGGCGGCGCCGTGCCGCATCGCGATTGGTNACCCCTCACTAGGACTGATGGGAGCGGGGAAGGGGCCGTGTCCCGGTGTGGGAACAGCCAGGATCACCGGGATCGGCCCTTCACTGACCCCTCACTAGGACTGATGGGAGCGGGGAAGGGGCCGTGTCCCGGTGTGGGAACAGCCAGGATTACCGGGATCGGCCCTTCACTGACCCCTCACTAGGACTGATGGGAGCGGGGAAGGGGCCATGTCCCGGTGTGGAGATCACCGGGATAACCGGGATCGGCCCTTCACTGACCCCTCACTAGGACTGATGGGAGCGGGGAAGGGGCCGTGTCCCGGTGTGGGAACAGCCAGGATTACCGGGATCGGCCCTTCACTGACCCCTCACTAGGACTGATGGGAGCGGGGAAGGGGCCATGTCCCGGTGTGGAGATCACCGGGATAACCGGGATCGGCCCTTCACTGACCCCTTACGGGGCCATGGGGGGCCACAGTCCTTAGTGAAACGCAAAAAACCCCAAACCTAAAACCAAGCCAAACCGAAGGAACAACCACAAAAAAACCAAAACAGGGGGAAAGCCCAACAACAAAACAACAGCAACAACAACAAAACAGTCAAAAAAAACCCCAAACAAACCCAAAATAAAACCTGGTTCTTTTGGTTGGTTTTTTTTGGGTTGTTCGTTGTTACTCGGCTCCCAGCGAGTGGCTGGGAGGTGTGGGGGTGTTGCCTCGGCCTAGCGTCCCTGAGGGCGTGGGCCACTGGCTACTGAAGCCTTAATAACATAAAGAACGCCTTAATGAGGCTGTTTCTTAATTAGGGCTCTCGTAGTGTCACTTTTGTTGTTGTATAGGGAGAATCCGGACTGTCTTGCCCTGGTCTGTTGTATTTTGGCTCCTGTGCTATGTTTTCTACTTCTAGAGCTTTTCACCATCTTTTTTCTGTAGCTGCCCCTGCCCAAGAATTTCTAACATTTTTCTTCTCCAGGAGCCTTTTTTCGTTTTGTTGGTTTTTTGTTTGGGTTTTTTTGGGGAGGAAGAGGGGGTTGTTTTTTTTAACGGAATAACCTTTGATGCTGTGAGAGCTCACTGAAGTGAATTCTGTGGAAGAACTTCATTCATAGTGGCGACTTTGTGTCTAGGTGCCCGAGTGTTGCTGTCGTAACAACTGCCTGAGGTTTTAGGAGGACTTCGTTCCTCCTTCCGAACGTGGTTTTAAAAGCATCGCCCCATCCCAGGTGATGGCTTGGTTTTGGGGTCTGTGTCATTCTCTGTGTTTCAACACCAAATTTGTGCTTTTCTGCTGAGTGTGGGACAGATTTTGCTTTTTTTCTTTGTTGAGGAGAAACAGGTATTTTTCTCTATGAAATGGCATCTTGAGGTAGCATTTCACATACTTTGTGCAGCTGCTGTGGGAGGCTGGGGACTGATGTACATGTATAAAATGTATTTATCCCAAGGAATTGCGGCAGTGATTTACTGAAGCAGAGGATTTTAAGTGAGACCTGCACAATCCACTTACAATACTGTTTATGTCTTCTACAGTGCAACTTCCTTAGCAGTAGTAGATTTGATCACTATAAATGACAGATTTCTGTGAAATCATGGTTTCAGATTCACAATCACTAAAATGTGCCTGGGATGTTATTAGCAGGAGCAGGTGTAGAATTTGAGGCGGATTCTCCCCTGCAATTGCTTTTTTATGTCCTGTGGACTTCAGGCACTGTGTTGATTTTGGATTTGTTTTGATTTTTTTCTCTAGATTGTTTAGTAACTGTAAAGATTCGTTCAAATGCAGGTTTATCCAGCTGTCTAACAGGTAGTCAGCATCTTGCTGTGTGCTCATTTTCTCACAACGTGTTCATAAATCTGATTCCAGTTACTTATGTTCACTGGGTTGTTTTCTTTCCATTACATGTCAAGGCTTTGGATTTTAAAAAATATAATTAGGTGCATAAAGACAATTCTAAAAACGGCCTTATTATCTAGGATAACCTCACGGTGAAGTGTTTCAATGTTAACTTAAAGTATGTTTGTAAAGAGAAACAAGTTGCTAGTGACCAGTACATCCTCTGATTGTCAACATGACTGAAGACTTTAAAGGCAGTAATACTTTTGACCTGTTTTTCATGTGTGTGAGAGGTAGAATGCAAAAGCTGGGTTGTTTTGCCTGCTTGGGCTCACTTTTGGTTGCTCAATGTGAATTAGGAACTCAAATTGAAAATACTCTGTAGCATCTGAGGAGACTCCAGCTGTCAGTCCTTGCTCACACCATAGCCAAGCCTGCTTTCACGTGGTCAACTAGCTTCCTCTGGTGTAGTTTTGTTTGCAAACATGCCCTTTAATGACAGATTTATTACTTTTTTTTTCTGCTTTGGTAGTTTCTGGCAAGCTCCTGCCTGAAACCCATTGCAGATTTTTGCAAAAATAGCTCTTTATTTACCTTAAACTTCCAAGTGAAGCCAACAGTCTCAGCCATTCAAAAGGGAATTTTTACTGATCATATGTTGTATTAAAATGATTTCAGGTAAATAAATTGCTGTGGTGGGAAAAATGCCACTTAAAATATTTTGTTGGAGCCTTGGTGGCATAATTTAAATTTGTTGGTCTTCTGGGATAGAGCTGTGATAGGCATGGGATATTGACTGGAATATCAGCTTTCAGATGGTGTTGTTCCAGTTCCCCTTGTACTTTTTTCCCCTGCTGATTAATACCTTGTCATGGAAAAGCAGCTCCAAGGAGCTGGGACATCTTAGTTGGTGTTGTCTGCAGGCACACTTGTCTGGTGAAAATAAAAAAATAAATCTGAAGCTTAAACAGCCACATTGATTTACATAGCAATATTCAGGTATTTAAATAACTCATGATCAACAATGTTTTATTGTTGCTGTTAGGTCTCTTAAGAGGAGGGTTCATGGTTGTGGCTGTTTTTCCTGGTGTGAAGAAATATTTTAGTGGTGAAAGGCTTACATACTGTTGAGATGAGTAGTAGGGCATGCCAAGGAACTTCTGTCTATAAGGAAATGTAAAAATGGTTTAACTTCTAGGCTGTTTCCAGATACAAGAAGAATTACTACAAAACAATGACAATTGCATGTGGAAGCCTTAGTTTTTATGTTCTGTGTGTTTTACCTTTCAGGAAGAGGTGGGGGGAGAGGATTGGAGGAACTGGTTTTAAAAATATCACAGGTGGGTGACTGACCTGACACGTACATCTGTATAAGTAAGTTTCTGTGCTTGACACATCCATTTGTGTATATGAGGTGGGAAACACATTTGAAAATAAACTATAAATGCAGTCACTTGGGGTTTTTTTTGAGAAATGGTGGTGTGAGTGGCTGGCAAAAAGCTGATACTGCTTTACTTTGGCTTCCGCGTGCTGCCCACATCTGTTGTTCTCAGTATCTTCAAACACAGGCATGAATGCTTATAAACTTATTTGCATTTTTGCTACTGCTACAAATTTGCTCTGCTTTCAGTCTGGAGTAAAGAGGAGGTGGAACACGTGGGGTGTGCATTTTGCAGGCAAACCTGTCATGGGTAGGTGGTGGTATGTGCTGACAGTGGCGATTAAAGCGTGGTATTTTGTTTGCTAACACTGTTTTGAAAGAAAAAAAGGGAAATAAACTAACAAAAAAAACCCCAAAACAAGCAAAGAAAGCCCAACACCAAAAAACAAACCTCCATCTACATTTATATTTGGCTCCTCTTCAGTTCTCTTGCCGCCTCTTGTCACCTACAGGAAGTGCACGTGGTGTTCACTGTATTAGGACAGATCACAGTGGCTGTGAAATGCTTGCAGTTTGCAGCTGTTCTGAGCAGGAATGAACCTCATTCTTCATGTCAGGGTTGCTTTAAGTTGATATTTTAACCATACATTTAATAGGACTGCACAGTGATGTGTGGCAGGGAGTGTTCCTACAGCAGTGGGAATTCCTGCAGCTCAGAATTTCTGCTTTTTGTGGCAGATTTCATGTGCATGCAACTGATGGGCTGATGCAAAGGGTGTTCCATCACTTAGCAAGGTACTCCAAATTGCAACAAAACCCCAGGGTGTGATGGCCTTGCTGTGGAAATAATGATGCTGTGCCTGACACGGGTGACCTCTCCTGACACAGACAATCCCTGCTGCTGGTGTGCAGCAACACTTGATGTCTTCCAATGCTCTGTTTTGGCCAAAACCCATCCATTTCTGTACAGATTAAATAATTTAAAGTGCTTTTCTATAATTTTCTATAATTTAAAGTGGTTTTCTATGCTGCATGTTGGCTTCATTAAAGCAGTGTAGCAAATATTTGTGCTATGTGCTCGTGGGTGTGCCATGGGCCTTACAGGGTCACTTGCTGTTTTGTCTCAATGCCTGTTTCTGTGTCCTCATTATCTTGCAGTTCCACTTGAGGATGAGAAATTTTAATCCCTAACTCTTGTCACCTAGGGCTTAGCAGGAGGTGGAGAATTTTTTTCAGGGGTTATGTTTGAGCTTGGGAGCCCCAGATGAAAAAGCAGCACACGTCCTTGAGTAAGTGGAACCACCCAGAGCTGAGGGTGAGATTTTCAAGGACTCAAAACCATTATCTGACTCTTCAAGGCTGGTAGGATGCAGCTGTGATTTCTTCACTGTTTTATTTGGCAGAAATGTAATGTGTTGTGGGGAACACATAAAATCATGTACATAAATTCTGAACCAACATCACTAATAACCAAAATTCTGATTTAGACAGCTGTTGTAAAATAACATTAACATTTATTTTTCCACCAAAATGAGTATTTTTTCTAGTTGTATCCCTGACTTGAGCTGTGTCCCTTTCCTGGGTTGGGAAACAATGACCTGCATCTCCTGGTATTTGTAATCAGTGTCTTGTGGATCTTTGTCTTCCCCATGTCCTTTTCCTCTATATATGAGATGGAAAATAGGCAATGGTGTCAAAAACCTCCTGTGACTTTGAAGATTATTCATAGAACATAGTATCAGATAATGTAAGTGGACTGCTGTCTGAGATATGTTAAGGTACAAAAGACTTGCTGAATTATGTATGGTGCCATGTTGACACAAGCTAAGGTGAAATTTAGGAGATAATTACTAAACAAATTACTGTTGTTTGCTAATCTAACACAGTCAAATCTGATCAGCACAAAAGAACATGTCTTACAGGAGAAGTTCCAAGTTGGAAAAAAATAGTTCATCAAGTCTGTGCCTTGAGCAAGGGCCTCTGGTGCTACTGCTTTCTAAGGTGTACTGGTGATTTCACAAATCATTTTTTGATTAAATTGTCCAAATTTACCAAGCTTGTAAAATCATTGGAATATTTCTGCATCTGCTCTGCAGACTGCTAGGTGGCTGTTCTGGGAAGGGGTGTCCTCCATCAGAGCAGAGAGCTAGAGCACAGATTGTAAAATTAACAGGAAAAAAAGGGAGACTGATCTGATGTGACTTTTAAGATTGCAGAGACTGAGAACTTTTGTGCCCTTGATCTAGACATCAGCCAAATTGCTTGCTATCTTGGGACAGAAAAATTATTGCAACCAGAGGAAGACTGAGGCTATATATCCTATCACAGGCTGCATTTGTTGGTTTTGGTTTTCTTGGTTTTTTGGTTTTGTTTGGTTTATTTTTTTATATATAAATGATTCAAATGATTATGAAAGGGATTGTTTGTTTACAGGTCTACAAAGGGGTCTTAGAGGCCACCCTTTTCAGCACAGAAGCTGGACAGGAAAGAGAGAGTCTGGGGCTTTCCAAACGCTGTCAGCTGTGTCAGGCTTGGGGTAAAACCTCACAAAATCCTGGGGGGAGATTTGTGCTGGCTGAGCCAAGCAGGGAAGCATCAGACTCTGTTGTGGAGGCTTATATTAAATTACTCCAGCTGAGAAAATGAACTTTAATTTTCAGAGTCCAGCATGTAGCAGCCACAGATCAGGACATGGGGCAGAAATTTTAATTTCTCTGAAAGCTGCCAAGGAGGATAACTGTTTTAGGAAGCAAGAGGCAGGGAACTAGCTGAAGCATTCTTGTGTGTCTTGGAAATACATCTACTTGAGTAATGTTTTGTGATCTTCTGAAGGCAGTATTAGAGAGAAGGGTTTTTCCCTCTGTGCCTTATTCAGAGAAGTCTGCAGATGAAAAATGTAGCTTATATAATATAATTTTAATACTCTGTTGCAGGGATTTGTTTTATTAACTCTGACTATCCTAAAACCAGACTTTTTTTTTTCTTTAAGTAAAGAGGTAGAGGAGGAACTTCTTAGTATATAGTCCTGATTTGAGATTCATGTTTTGAATTTGATGCTTCTGACCGTCCAGAATAAATAAGGACATTTGTAGCTCTGAAAGACAGCAAAGTGCAGTGGCAGCTTCTTTATCTAAAACTGCACTGGAACAGAACAGGCTGTTGTAGCCGTGGAGAGGTGACTCCTGTGCTCGAAGGCTGGTTTTTTATGCTTATGTACCTGTTATTTCAGGGCCATTGTGCTTGCTCAGTGTTATGTTTCAGGTACTGATGTGCAGCTGCAGTTGGGAGCCAGAAGCACAAAGGTGAGGTGCCCCCCAACATAAACTTGTTTTTAAAATATTTATCCCTTCTCTGCTGTTTCTGTGCTCCCCACTTTTTATGTCGTCGTTAACTCACCTGGGAAATCCACAATTTAAATCCTTAACATCCTTAACCTGAGACCTCTGTGGTGCTTCACATCTCTGCTTTGTTGTAATTCGCTTTTTAAGATCTCAAACTTGCATCTGACTGGTTGAGTGCCAAATCAGTTTTGTGCTGTGTTTTACTAATGAGCACTTAATTGCCCTCTCAGCTGAAGCCCCAGTGGCATTTTTGCACTGGTGTGCCCCTGCTGTGCCCTCATCTCAGCCTGCAGGCTTCTTTTCACTCCCATGCAAGCATTCTTTAGGAGCTGTAAAGGAACACTAATGCTAAAAAACTGTTTTCTTGGAGTAGACCCCCTGCTTGGCATCAAGTGTCTTGGGTAAGGGTTAATTTTTTGAGTCGGGTTTTGTTGTTCTGGGTTTGTTTTGGTTTTTTTTGCCCAGTTCATAGTAAGAACCAAAAAAACCCACCAAAAACCACACACACACAAAAAAGAAGCAAACTCCAAAAAACCCCAAACAACCTCCCACCTCTGCCCCCCCCAAAAAAAATCAAACCAAAAAAACCCTAAATGAATGGAAGAGTGTAGGAGTCATGAAAGTTGCTTAGAAAGCCAGTGAGCTGATGAGTCTTGAGAGGCTTTATTTTTATTTTTTTTAATGTACAAAACTTGTGATGTTAACTGTACAAGTGACTCGTGTGATGCTCTTTGTGCCCTTTTTCCTTTCCAAATGTGGTTTGGAGACATGGTGCTGATTGAACACAAACCAGAAGATTTGCAAGTGCTGGCTGAAGGTGTAGGGTTCTGAATTTTTTTCGTGGAACAGTGTCCTTATTTTATCTATTACTTTTCTTTTTTTTTTTATCCTTTTTTTTTAACAAATGTGATTGTTTTCTCAGAGCTTGGTGAGGTGGGATTTGTGTCCTGTGTCCTCTCCTTGTTAAAATACTGGCACATGTCATGATAGGGTTGGTGTTTCTTTTGCCCATGTGTGCAAACAGCTGAAATTGGTGCTCAGTATGTGTCTTTTTGCCTTATCTTCAAACTCAGCCTAATCCATCAGCAGAGTAATTAAAGTTCAATGCCAAGTAATAAACATAGATGGGAAAAGAGCTGCAAAATTGAAATTTAGCTGCATTGAAAGTGAATGTCTCAGTTCCTTCTGAATGTCTTGTGAATTATTTTTCTGTGAGGGTCAGGCAAAGCAAAATGAATTACAATTTTTAAATTAATAAATTTAAGCTGTGTGAGCTCTTTGTTTTCGGGGAGTTTAGTGATGCATTTTCTAATAGATAAATAGCAGATGGAAAGAAAAAAACATAATAAAACTTTGGTTAAGTGAAGACTGGGTAATGCAGGAATTTTCTTCAAAGAAAATGCCTGAGGAAACTGTTTAGTAAGATAAAGCAATTTGGAGCCTAGGCCTATTTTTTATTATTAATTTGACAGGGACGGGAAATTAAAATAATCCATCTCTTTGAAAAGTCTTGGATGTAGAGGTGGGAGGAGAGAGAGATATGTAAGCCTTCATATTTATATCTGCCCTTGTCCCACTGAAGTGGCAACGTTTGGTGAAACTTGTTTTTCCAGGTTACTGGGCTCAATTTTTCAAGACTCCTCAGAATATCCTGTGTACAGAATTACATCCATCCACTCTGCCTGGCACTGATTTCTTTGTTTCATTTGTCTTTGTTTCAGAATGGGTGCTCGTGCCCACGGATCTCTTGTGAATGCGACAGTACTGAGTTTATTTGACTTTAAGATACAAAAAAGGGGAATAAAGAACAGGAAAAAGAAAAATATTTCAGTGGAATCCATTGCCCAGAGATGTTAAGTCAGACACTTAGAGAAACACATCAGACTGAGTGGAATTGTAATAGGTCTGTGTGGGGACTAAGGAGGAGAAAACAAAGGAAATCTGTGCGACAGATTTGTGTTGAATATCCTGATAATATTTAATCCTAAAGAAGGCAGTGTTTTGGAAAACAGATGATACCTCAGCCAGACTACGCTGTTATCCAAATATACATCAAAAAAAACATATGTATTGGGCTATTTTTGGATGGACAAAGGTTGATTAAAACACGCTGCTTTTTTTTTTTTCCTCCCCCCCGAAAATTTCCTCAGCTTTACTATCCTCAAATGGATGATACTACGGTACTGAAAACTGCATAGATGCTTTTAAAAATATGACTAAGAGACCTGGAATTCCCAAATCTTTGTTCTTGCTGACTGTATACATTGGGCTCAAAAGTTGTGTCTGGCACAGCTCCCTTTTTCTGTTTTTTATCTGCAAAGCACACGGCAATTTTAGTGCTGTCTTTTCAGAGAAACTGTGTGGAAAATTATATATATTTAGAATGTGTGTCATTTTTTTAGAAAAATCTTTGAGGAGGAAGGGAATTATTTTTCTTAATAAATATCGTGTGGTTTTCAAGCGAAGGCACTGTGCCACCACTGGCTTTGGTAGGACCTTGGAAAGCCTGGTCCTGCTTTTTGGTGTCCTGCTGCCAAGTTAGAGTTAAAAAGCATTTGTTGGGACTTGCATCTTCCAGAGGCAGCAGAGGAAGGGAGTGTGGGTCTCTGAGACACGCCTTGCTGACTTTTCATCCCAGATCTATCCTCTGGAGGCTGGGCTGGTTGTTGCCTTTGATCTTTGCTGCCTTCCACATGCACTTTTTAGGAAATTCACTGCTAAAATTCACTTTTTCACCAGGAAACGTGACAGTTGCGTGACTTATTTTTATTTTCTCTTATTTTTCTGCAGGTTTATAATGTTCAGTTAGTGTAACCTGGCTTACCTGTGCATCTGGCAGAGTGAGGATTTGACAGCGTGACTGTTAGTTTTGGGGAGAGCTGTTACAAAAAGGGTGAGAACACAGGGTCTGCCCCTTTTATAAAATCTGTCTGCATACTCCCTTACTTGCTAGTATATACGAGCATAATTGCCCACTTTGGTGTTTATTTTAATACACTGAAGGCCTTTTTTTTTTTTAAACCTTATTACAGCCGAATGTAGATGGTTGTAAGCGAGCTTGGCAAGGCTGGATGCCTGCAGTGGGTAGTGGGTTAGGCCTGAGACTTCAAGGGGATGAAAGACACCAGGGTGGGCTTTGCCTCCAGGCTGCAATTAAGATCAAGGCTTGTTAGTAAGATTCCTACTATAAAGGTTGTTTTCTGTCTGCTTCCTTCTGTTTCTCCTCATTTTTCAGCTGGTACTGTAGCAAATAAGCCTGACAAGAGTTACTCCTTATCGTGGATTCCAGATCTTCTGTGGCAAATCTTCCATATCCTATTGTCCCATGGAGCCTGACAAGCTCAGAACTAATTTGTTTTTGGTTTTTTGGTTTGGGGTTTCTGTTTTTTTTGGGGGAGGGAGGGGGACTACACAATGGCACAAAAAGCATGTGCATGTTTCCAATCGTTCTGTGGCTGCCACGGAGCAGTGGGAAGGCAGCAGTGCAAATGTGAGCCATGTGAGCCTCGACTCCGCAGTCGGGCCCACGATCTCCTGATCAAATGTTACCATGGAGCGCTGAATTTCTTAAATGGCCCGCTTACCCCTCTGCACAAAGTTAAAGAATCATCCAGTTTCTTCTTCAAACCCAAGTGCTAATTTTTGGTTCGTTTCTTTTATCTCCAAGACAAAGCTGCATGATTGGCAAAATTGTAGCCGGAGTGCTTTTAATGCAGAGCAAAGTTGAACAAAAGAGCGACTGAATATTATTTAGGATGCGTGTATTACAAAAATGTTTTAGCCCCCTAAATTTCATTAGGGAACAAAGCTCTTTCTAATTTTTTCTCTTCTTTGACTTCCCGGTTTTTCTGTAAGTTCCACATGAAGGTTATTATTGAATTATTCTTCACTATCATACAAGTATTGTGGCCAGAAGAGTGGGAGGATTATTGTGAGATGGGACAGGACAGATGTTGTGTTATTTGTCTTCATGTTTGTTGGCCCAGTCATGTTCTTCCAAAAAGAAATGAGAAGAGAGGAAGTCCCTGTTGGATCAGTAGTAGTTCTAAGATTAATGGAGTGAGAGCTGAGGTTTTTGTCAGGTATTTTAATGTTCTTACTCCTTAAGTATTGGAGTTAATGGAATTTTAAATTAACACGAGAGATATCAATTTGTATGAAATATATCACTGGAAATATGCATAAATATAGGCATTATCTTATTTCCTTCTGTTGGAAAATGTGATAATAGCTGGTTTTAATCTTTAAAAGCAATCTTGAGCTTTTCTTGGCTGGTTTAAGTCTCAAATTATCCACTTTAGAGTACATGTAGCATCTCCTGAATAGTACCTCTTGTCTGATTATGATTACTATTAACATCCTTCTGATTATTAGGTTATGATCTGTAGTTTGGGCAGTGTCAGAAGGAACCAAACTGTAGACTTTAGTAGCAGTGTGTGGTCTTCTATTCTGAACTCCCTGTGGATAGCTCCCATTTTTCCTCAGTGAGAAAGCACTTAGGTTAATTGCCCCATTTCAGAGACATAGTAGCTCTTTCTGGTCGCTAAGTAGCCTTCCGAGCATAGCTGAGGAGGTTTGGAACACCTGCAGCCCAACCAATTTGGGGAAAAAAAAAAAAAAAGNTGTATATTAATATATGCTTTATATGTAATGTATATTGCATATACTTGTTCACACACATGTGAATATTTATTCCTTGCATATCTCTTTCTGGTAGTGTCTGAAGCAGACATTTCCAGGGAGGCTGCTGACATAGAGATGGACAGAGAAAAATATGTGGAAGAGCTGAGGAAAGCACTGATAGCTGGAGAAGAGTCAGCTGGCAAATACAACTTTGTGATTTCAAGAGATGAGCAGAATAAGGCCTGTCACTTCTCCTATGAAAGGAACCTGAAAGATGGCTCTGTAAGTAGATAAATGTTTACATTTAACTGTTAAACAATGAGAATGAAATACATTTTTGTATTTTATTATGGTCTTTAAAATCAGACAGCCGTGTGATACTCATTCCACACTGAATGAGTCTTGTGAGCTGTTGCAAGGGCCAGGCTAGGAAGAAAGTGGGTGTTTTGGGATGGATGCTGCCCTTTCCAAATTAGCCTTCTGTGCACTTCTGTGTTCCTTGTTTCTTCATCCTCTCTCTGTACTACTCACCTAAATTAGAAAAGAATAAAAGTCAGGCAAGATTACTTTCAAATGCTAAAACAGAGTTTTGAAGTTCGCTTTTCTACTACTTCATTTTGTAAGCTAAGGCTGAAATTATTGCATTAGATTGCAGGTGGGAGAGTGGTTTCATGCTGCTTGCTTGGCTGCAAAGTGAAGGACCCTCTTAAAACAGGAGAACTGGAAAGAAACCGATATAATCTGTATCTATAGACACTTCTGGATATTTCAGGTTGTGCTTTGCTGTGTGAAAACATTTCTAAGGAGGAAGCTGACTTCAGGTGAATCTCCCAGTTTGTACTTTTTATTTATTTTTTTTTACATGCTTTTTTTTTATAGGAAATTTCAGCCCAGTTTGGCTCATGAGGAGCCAAAAGTTAGAACACATGAGTCTGCCAGTCTGCATTATAAATATTTCTGTGAATTCACCCAAGGCCATACTGACCCTGAACCTTGTGAGCTGTTTGATTGTTCCCAAGGATGTTGCAAGTGTAGGACCAAACTGTAGTCAGAAATTGAGAGCAGTAAGGTTACTAATCCTTTTTTTTTTGTTTCTGCTCTGTGTCACACATTCTAGATACATGCTGTATTTTAATTTAGTGAAAACATCCTCGTGTTTGTGGGGTCACCTAATACATGTTTCCATCACTTAAGGCTTATGTATGAAAACAACTTTATGTCAATGTGGGAAAATAATAATGGGGTCAAAGAAACTGAAAATACAAAGAACCTTGATTCCTGTGTATGCTTTAAACTTTGGGTGTTGAAAGAATGTTTTTAGGTAAAATAGGATTTCTTGAGTGAAAATGCACCCTTTTTTTCCTCTTATACTAATCTAATGCCTACAAAAAAAATTGCCAAAGCAATTATGTAGAATTAAATAATAGAATTAGGTACTAGAAACAGCTTTCAGGTGTGTAATAGAATGTGTTTCAAACATTTTGTAAAACTCTGTGTGGAAGTATTCTTGATCTCTCCCTTTCAGCACAACGTTAGGAAATTAATCTTCCTGTACCTCCAGAGGGCTGATATTCAGCTAATGTAAATTTAGCACAGAGGNCATCAGTCTGCATGGAGGGGAAAAAAAAAAACCGAAGCACTGAAGTTCAGAGTATTATCAATGATGCTGTGTTGGAGCAGCCTGAAAGATTTGGCTTTTGGTCTATGCCTGGTTCTATCCAAAACAACATATAAAATTCTTTGTGGGCCCATTTTAAGAGTGTCTTGTTCATTCAGAGGGCCCTGTGTGCGCTGTTTGTTCCCAGGGCAGAGGCACCAGCCAACAGCTGATTCCTCCTCAGAGGGAAGCATTGCCTAATGGTGATCACAGGAGCCAAAGACCACGGGGACAAAGTGCTAAAGATAAACAGCTCAATCCCCGACTGTTCAAAGGCCTCAATAAAGCCTCTGATTTACACATTTGGGGTGGGACTCTGCTGTCCCCACCTGCAGGCTGGCCCTGGCGTGGAGAGGTGCTGGTGTGTGTGACCCACAGGGATCAAACACTGCCTTTCTGTGGCCCCAGCCCCAAAACTTCTTTGCAGCTTTGCTTGGTCACCACCGGGGGAAGGAAGAAACTACACCACTGATGTCATTTTGTGGAGGTGGTGGGTGAATTTTGGGAGAGCCCGCAGGGGCTGGATGCTGGATGGCACTTGAGGGTGCTCCTCTGGTCTGAGGGACTCGGGGGCTTTTTTAGGCTGCCATAATGAGAGGCTGGTTCCAGTAATTTGGATAGGAGTAAAAATACAGTCTGCTTTTACACAATGGTTTGATTTTGTTTTGTTTTAGCAATCTTCACCAATAGCTGGACTGTTAAATAGTGACACCTCAAAAACTGAGGGGGCTGTTTCTGAGCAGTAACACAGTTCCTGCCTTTCCACCCCAAGGATGAAAGTGAAAATAGCTCTCAAAGTTTCACCTCTCCTTTATACTTTTGTCTTTTTTTTTGTGTTCTTTCTTTTACCTGGCAGAAGTATTTGATCTATGAAGGGTCACATAAGCTTGGCACATTGGAAGCTGATGGGGTGATGAATTTAGTGAGCAGGTGGATGCATTGGGGTCAAGTTAGTTATGAGGAAATTGTTTTATTTCACCTCTTGAAATCCAGAGCAATACATCTTATTTTGGAAATACAGTGCTGTACATCTGTTATTAAAACTTGCCTTTACAGTGAATGAAATGCATGCAGTCACCTTAAAGTGAATGAATAAGGAATATGCCCTCATTGCCTGTATTTTTAATTTCTTTAGTGGTAACTGTTAAATAAGAAGGGAAGTCCTTTGGTGTTTTTTGCTGTATTCATGCTTGAACTGTGTGTGGTATATCCATTTACTGAACCCTGCACTCTGTGACAGTGTTGTGTTCCCATGACATAAAAGGGATAAGGGGAAAAGGGATTTTGATTTTTAGTTTGTTGTTGTAATTGTTTTACTTTCAAAAAAACAGTAAGGTACAATATTACTGTCTGCAGTGATGTTTTTATATGCTGTGTAGGTCAGTCCAAATTTGGTGAAGGTTTTTTCTCCTCTTGAAGAGAAGTATATAATAGGCATTGTATACAGCCAGGAGCCAGGAGCTTCGTGCTGATGGGTTGGAACAACTGAGTGCTTGGAGAGGAGTCTGGCTGAGCTCTGCTTGGAGGGGCAGCTCTTGAGCATGGGGTAATAGGTAATATACTCCTGTCAAAAGGTGAGTGAGCTCTGTGGAGGAGATGAAAGCTGGGAGAAAAGTATCTTCACTTTATGCTTTCTTAGAAAATGCTTTTTTTGGAGATGCACAATAAAATGCAGAAAAGCAGGAAAAATGTATTTTGCATTTGTTTCAAAGTTCGGGGTATTATCCTTGGTTGTGTCTCCTCTTTCTATTGAGGCTGTGTTTTACCACAGAGCATACCAACAATGTTTAAACAGAACTTCTCATTTTTAGCTGTGCTACATCACTGGAATGAAGTACTGATGTGTGCAAACCAGTACCACTGTGTCAAATGAACTTAGTCTCAGGCCTCAGAGACCTTGTTAGTGCATATTTAAATAAATAAACAGGCTTCTTTCCTCTGCTGCTCTTGACCTCACTCTTTCTGACTGAGGACTGACCCGACACTCCATTTGCTTTATCATTATATAAATAGAGAAGCTAATTCTCTTGCTTTGTTTTTTGTTATAAACAGCCTGTGTTGATAAGAAAGCCTCTAGTGCAGGTGTTTTTCACCGAATGCTGCTCTACTTTGTGATAAAAATCACATAAAACAAGCAAAACCTTCCTGTTGAACTACACATGTTTGCACCAGTACCCGGTGTGCTGTCTGTCAGGGTTGTCTGCTTCTGTTTTACAGTCTTTAATTGAAATAGTTTTAAAACTATGGTCTTTCAGATAGGGCTTCTATGAGAATATTTCACAAGAGATTGCATTTTTCCATAATTAACAAGAAGCAAAAGGGAATCTGGCAGGCAAAGGAGTGTGCATGCGTGTGTGCTTGAGCATGCATTGCTTGTGTTTCCTGCCCTGTGCTTGTTACTGACCCATGGCCAGGCAGTCAGTGCCCCACTCATCTTTAAAATGCCTTTATTTCTGGGGTCCCTAATGGCAAAGGCATTGTTCCAGCCATCCACCCCCAGATACTTAATTTTTTTGTTCTTGCTTACAGGTACACAGGCATGCTGTACATTTTCTTTAATGTAATGTACATTTTCTTTAGTGATGGAACTAGAAATTTTTTTTTTCACTCAGATTAATTTTTCAATTTATGTTTTGGAAACCTTTTAGTTTCTGTTGCATTTTCAGGAGACAGGTGGAGTATCGCATCTGTAGCAGTAAACACGGTGGTGGTTTAGAGATGTAAATACTAAAGCTTTATGCTTGAAAACCAAGGCTTAAATTCATATATTTTGCTGCTTTTAAATGCTATGCACTTGTCTGGGCAAGGGAGAGGCACTTTGAGATGCTGGGTGCAGAGCTGAGCAAGGACCAGGAACAGTTCAATCAATGGCAGTTAAAGCTGCCCCTCCTAAGCTGAAAATGACAAGTTTTGGGGAAGCCAAGGTAGTTAAATCTGTATCTAGATTTGTTTCTCAACATCCAGGAGAACAGAAAGAGCTTCTACTCCCGCTTGCAGAACAAAGTCCCCTCAGGGTCTGAACTGATCCTGTTTGTGATTATTTACTGCTGCACTTTAGATGGAAACCTCAACAGAGCATTTAATCCCTGCCCAAGCACCATTGTGCTCGGTGCATGTAGTTTAAATGCCTCATCCGGGTTTTTCCTCCTTTTACATGCTATTTTTAGTGTGTGAGTGAACATGTGGCCTTTTCTCAGTCACTTCACTTAGGCTCTGCATAAATACATGGGATTCTTGAGAAGGTCTCAGGTCAAGCACAGGTTGCCAAGTTGCTTTGCCATGGAGCAAAAATATTCACTGTAACATCATATATTTTGTTATCTGCAGAATCCAGTGCTTAAAATATTTCCTTTGGGTTGCTGGCATTTGCTGCACCCTCTGCTTTGCTGTGAAGCTCAGTAGCAGCTTTCACGTGGCAGTCTTCCAGATGAATATTGATTATTTTGAATTATGTTAAATGTTCTGTACTTTGGGTGATAGCAGACTGTGAGTTAAAAACAGAGTCATGGGGAAGAGCTTGGGTATAGTAATTTCCTGTCCCCCAGCTTCCTGACAGTTTCTTATTTTGAGACTATTCAAATACATTTAATTGTTGGCACTGAAACCTTACTTATTATCATCCGGTTTCCTCTTTGCAAGTATCACCAGTTCTCTGACAAACTGAATTTGGGGAGGAAAGTAGAATAAAATTACAAGCATGCTTGTATTTGTACCCCTCACATACAAACCCCAAGCTAGTTATGTGAAGCTGAAAAGCACCCCAGTGGTAATAACAAGATTATCTTGTTTTTTAAACAGGTATTGGGAAGATGGAGAAGACTTTGAACAGAATTCATCCAGTTTCTGATCCAGAAGCAACCTATTTTCTACAGGTGTCATGGGAAAAGGATTTAGTCACTGGCTTTGGTTTAATTCTTAGTGATTGTCAGTGTGCCTGGACTGGGACAGGTAATGGAAAGAAGAATACATTAATTTAAATTATTACTGCTCCTAACTGCTCCTTTTTAAACACTTTCTAAACTGTGACTCACAACTTGTATGGAAATTTCATGGGTGTTTTGTCCCCAGTGGCGGAGGAGGGGGATTCATGGTGCTCTGGGATGTAGCCAGGCAACTTTTGAAATCTGGAGAGACTGTGTGTCAAAGCTAAAACTAATTCGTTCAGCACATGGATATGCAATGTTTTGTTCTTTCTCAAGAATGTATAATTTCTTGGAGTGGTGCTGGAGTAACACTTCTGTGTCTTCTCCAGATTCTTGAACAAATGTGTACGCAAGTTCCATTTGCAAGTTGGCGTCCATAAAGCCTTTAATTGCAGATGTTTTTAAAATGTTTTCATGAAATTTTAATAGCCAAAGGTAGCTACATTTCATCCTGAAGTAATTTTTTGGGAAGGAAAAGGGACAGTAAATTTTCAGTAGGTAAAGCTTAGCCTGTGGGATTTCTTTCCCTTCTCTGAAACCTCAGTAAGAGGATGTGTCTTTGCATGTGTGCATGCTTCTGTCATTCATGCCTAGTGAAAAAATGTTAGTTCTGTGTGTTCCTTGAGGAATGTCAAATACTTGATCGAAAGGCCTTCTCTCAGTAGCAAAAAATATTTCAAATATTGTCAACAAGTTATAGGCAAAACCATTTTCTGGACTCTTCATCTGAATTAAAAGAAGTATCTGTGTAGTTCCTTTCTTCCTTCCTTCTCCCTTCCCAGTGGATGTTGTTTCTCCTCAGTTCCTACATAAGCCAAGCTTTCATCTTGGTCTGAGATTAGATAAATGGAAATTGAAATCAACACATAAATTACATCTTCCATACTCCTTTTTTATCATTTCAGACACTCCATTGATCAGGGGTCCCTGCACAAAGCAAATCCATGAGCTCCAATCCTGATTTCCAGTAATGGAAGGTTTTTCTTTTCTTGGCTTGACAGCAGTAAAGTCAAGCTGTTTTGAAAATAGAAAAAAGGGTGTTAACCCTGACAAATACTGTATTTTCTGTTTAAAGGATCTTATTATTCTTAGGTGACTTCAAAATCCCTGGTTTAGAATTCACAGAAAGATGATTCTTATTTTTCCAAGTGAAGGATGTGCCATTATAGCTGGGAGTGTGTAGTAAAGATAGGTAGACACAATTCTCTTTTTGTTGAGTTCCTGCATCTGGTTGAAGAAGGGATAATGATTTCCCAAAACAGAGGGGCAGTGAAAGCAGGATGACCTCACTCCATTAGAAAGGAAAGAAAGAAATCCACAACAGTTCAGCCATAAGCATTGGGTGCTCATCCAAAGGAGAGGGTTTTTTTTCTGTTCTGGCAGAATCTGATCCTTTTCTAGTAAATTCTTACTGAATTTTTAGTCCCTTGAATAATTTTATTGGGGGTCGATGTTCTTGTACATGAGCTGATCTCTATTTCATTCAACAAATGAAATTTTTGGTTACTTTGTTATTACATCATTTTTGAGACTGCTTCCATTTTAAACTCAAAACCTGGAGGGGGGGAGGGTTAGAATATTCTTGCTGTGGGAAATCCCTTTTGGGTTTCTCATGCTGTGGATTATTTTCCTTGGCAAGACCTGCCAGGAAGAGAGTGAGAGTTGCTGATGGAGTTGTCTTTTATGGGTTTTGTATGTTTAATGTGATGATGAAATGTGTCCCGTTTGAGGAGAGAGGGAAAACAGTGAGTGTTGGAGGGGAGGGGAATCACACAATGATGCAATGTAATCTAGTGTTTTACCTATTGGGTTAAAGAGGTACATCTGTGAGGATTTGTGCTTATCATATTTCCCTAATGATTGATCAGCTCTGCTGGTTTTATATCATAAAGGAACAGGCAGCATATGCAGGGGAAAAAAAAACCTGCAGTGCTCTATTGCAGTATTTCAGTGCCTTTCTTCTTATGGCTTTCTTATTGTTATTAAAAGTTTATCTTCTCAGTATTGAAATCACTGTTCCAGACAAACACTTCCTTTGTAAGTTATTTCAGGCTTACCTATTTTTTCGTACTGCAAGGGATTCCACATTTCTCTCTGTACTGTTTTGGGTGACTTTGGGCAACTGGAATTGTGGATCAGTAGCAATAAGGAAACAACGCATCTTCAGACAGGAGAAAAAAAGGGGACAGAACTTCTGAAAACAGTATTCCTGCTACATTTCCACAAGTGGAAACAACACACCAATGTGTGTTCAAGGGAAGAATAATTTCCTAATATTTAGCACAATCACAGAATTACAGAATGCCTTGGGTTGGAAGAGACCTTAAAAGTCATCTAGTCAGTGTGTGTTTGTATATACATGTAAAGATTTTAAAAAATTATAATATAAAATATATATACTCTATTATATATATATATATAGTAAATGTATATA
>VWYI01002818.1:61257-75065 GCA_013399455.1 Anthoscopus minutus
ATTCAGCTAATGTAAATTTAGCACAGAGGAAGCCTAGAGGAAACTACTATGCAGCTTAAACACGGCTTAAATCAGTGTTCATCTCTTGCCAGTTTAATAATTGACAGTTTTTAGTAAAAAAAAGTGCAAAAAAATTCTGAAATGCATCGTTACACTTCAATCTAGGTAAAACGCTTTTCAATTCATGTAAGTAAAAATTTTTGCAAAATCTTTTAATGAAATTGGTACTGGTGTGCCTGAGAGTAAATTTTGTAGTCTTAGAAAATCAGTAATATTTCTTGCCTTATTTTTTAGAAATATATGCATGCTTATATACACAAATATAAGTTGTATTAATTATTTTTAATGGGACTTGCCTAGAAAATGATGCTGATCACCAGCAGTCACCTGTGCCCAGTAATTTCCAGAGCTGAGCTCTATCATATTTCTCCATCCCACTGGGAATAGTGACTGGCAAATCTCTGGATACTGAGATACTGATTTATTGTTTTCAAGGCTGTACCAAGCCAGGGTATCTGAAATAACTTTTACCTTCTTGGCAGCATCTTGTTAAAGCTCTGCTTCCATGAAGTCTAATTATGTGCCAAAACTGTGTTGGGTCAACTGTAGGAGTGCAAATAAAAATAATGGGGTGATGTTAAGCAAAGGAAAACACAGGCATATTATTGGGAAATGCTTTCTGATATGGAAATTTGTTTTACTGCCCAGGTGTTATCTGCAGGAAGTGGTGTCAGCCCCATTGTGCCCCTTGCTTTGAAAGGGACTGGCATGAAAAATGCATTGTAATTATCGGTGTTGTAGTGCACCTGATGACTTAACAAGGTGTTTGATCCACCTGTTGTTCAGTTAATGAACAAACAGGTTCCTTCCATGAACTGATGTTTTCAAAGGATTTGCTTACACCTACTCCTGCGCTGCTCTGATGGAATGAAACCAAACCTCCCTCTTCATGTAGTTTAAAAAGTGTTTATAATCTTCAGTATATAATAATGATGTGTATGTAAGGTTTATGTAATGGATGAGTGCTGGTGGTTTGGATTTTGAATGGAGGGAAAACTTCCCCAAGCCATGAAGAATTCCTGTCTGATTTAGAGGAAGCACAGTGTAACATGTTTGCTTGGTAGTGCCCTGGTTGCCTGTAATGCACTGAAGTAACGGAGTAAGAAAAATAATCTAACTTAAGGCATGTTCATAAGGGTTTTAGTACTTGTAATGTTGGTTGGGAGAGATAACAGTGTCTGAGTTTTGGAAACACTGGTTCTGGCTGTGCCTCAGGATGTGCAGCTGAGCCTGAGAAATGGTGCCTTTAAAAAGCCTGATGCATTTGGCGAAAATCCTGATGTGTTTTTGTGAGAATTGTGACACATTTGGTGAAAATCCCGGTGTGTTTGTGATTTGCTTCCCTCAGGACAGGTGTCTCTGCCTTTGGGAGCCACGTCTGGGGTGCCTGGGGTGTCGGGAAGGACCCTGGAATAACAGTGTCTGTGGAGCACAGTGGGAATTGTGTGCAGATCCAGCTGCAGCCCCGGACGGCCACACACACGGAGACCCCGGCGAGGGGCCGGGGAGCCTGGTCCAGCTCAACTGCTGCCACCTAAACAAACACCAGCCACAGAGGCAGTGATTTAGTGCTTGATCTAAGTAGGTGACCACTGGGAAGTAAATCTTTCCAAGTGCTTCAGCGAGTCACTCCACATATAATAAATAATGGAAATCCGGCAAGCTCTTTTTTTTTTTTTTTTTTTTTTTTTCCCAGGGCTGGCAATTAAGAAGAATAAATAGCCTTTGATAAACAATTATTTGAATGCTAGCAGTCTCCTTTTTTACAGTAATGTGACAGGCTCCGGGGGTTTTTTTTTCCCTTGCCTTTTGCTAAAGTTTGTAAACGGGGAGGGTAAAAGCTTAACAAATTCCACCTTAGATGCAGCGCTGTTGCTAATTAAGATGATGGAAGAGATGCTGTTATTTGTCTCCCCCATTTCCTGTGGCTACTTTTCTCTGGCCATGCCTGTGAGTTCATTATAAGCTCACTAAACGTTGAAAAAAAAAAAAGCTACCAAAACTTTGTGCTAACCCAAACTTTTCACAGCATACTAAACGAGAGAAATGTAATTGGTAGAGCTCTTTGTGCTGCCCAAACTATCTTGGTTCAAGGTCTGAATAGTTACTTTCCTCCAAACCACTGAGGATGTGTTGTTTGGTTAGCAAAGGTCACTGAGAGTTCAGGTTGTTTCCCAGGCAATTTCACCAGCTGAGGAGAGAGGAAGATGAAATGATTAATCGTGGGGTCAGTGTGAAAGTAATGACTCTCATATCGCTTATATCACTTAATGTCTATGTACTTCAGGACCTGAGAGTGGACACTTGAATGGGTTTCTTGGAAGCCCATTTTAGAAATGGCTGGCTTCTAATGTGCCTTATGTAATAGAAACATTAACTGTTATCTTGTAAGTAATCTCAGGATACTGAGTGCCACATGATTTTCCCCATCTCACCTTGGGTGTACCTTCAGGGATTTCAGGTATGCTGGAAATGCAGTGCATCACTTCTGTTGCCTTGAGGTAAGAAAAAACACTTCTGAACAAATGATTCCCTACCATATTAGCAGGTGAACAATACACCTACAAGTTGCAGGTGTACATTGTGTGACAGAAGTCCTAGTGAATTTTGTAATTAAGCTCTGCTATTTTCCTTGCTTAGCTATTAGATTATGTATTCGATTGCTGCTTCTGATAAGCAGTAGTTTGGAGAAACTAATTTAAAATACTGGTGATTTATGCCTTTAAAACTGTAGAAAAATGAGGAATCAAACATTGTGATTAATAAATTCTCTCCATTTTTTTTCAGCCTGTTAGGGTCCGTGCATTTTACTGGTCCTATCCGCTTGGACAGAAATGGTAGTTTAATTGCTTTAATGCCTACTGTAAATTACACTATAAAGGGCATCTTCTAATTTCTTCAGTACTATGAGAGGCTAAATATATTGCAAATATATATAATGTGTTCATGCAATAACAGATTTGGATTTGTGCAAGAAAAATTGTCAGCTATCCTTTCTTCCTCTTGGTGTTATTGTGTTATCTCCCCTCCTTCCCTCTCAATTCTTTCCAATTTTCCAATTTTGGAATACCTGCTGTGCATTTCAAATCCCTGTGTGGGCATCAAGGCCTGCTTTCATTTGCAGAACAGAGTACAAAGGATTTCCTTTTAGGAGGGAGAAATCTTTAAATCATGGCATATTGACAAGCTTTAGTTTCCCAAACACAAATTACAGAGGACAGTAGGTGCTCTGGAAAAGAGATTACTGTGTGTGGGCTCTAAACCTTCATGGCAAGACCCCAGTCCTGTATTTTCTGTGAGGATGAACAGCAGCCAGAGCCTGAAAACCGGTGAGAACCTCACCAGTGGTTTCTCTTCAGAAACTCTTTCACAGCTCCAGAGGAACCATTCATCTTTCCACCTGCAAAGGCAGAGGAGAGATCTCAAGCTCGTTTTAACTCTTAGGTTCGCTAAAATAGCACCTTTTCCAATCTAAAAATATTGAATGCATATGTTTAAACCCTCAGAGCAACTTCAACACCTCTGTTAGTTTTGCTGCAGTTACAGAAAATGTCTTAAAATGTAAGAAAAGGCCAAATCCAAGATGTCCTGTATATTTTAAAAAGTGACAAATATGGAAATATTGTGGGATGATGGGATGAAGAAATAATGGAGCTGCAGAATGTGCAGTGAGGAAAGTGTTACACTTGCTGTTGATTTCTTTCCTTTACCTGCAGTGATTTAAAATACACATATCTTTGGTTTTTCACTATCAGTCTGTATTAGTAGTCCACACATAAAAACGAAATTTTCTTTAAACAGTGAAGACAAGTCCCTAATTTCTGTGTCCAGTGAGAAGAGGAAGATCCCCTCTTTTTCTGGTGGAACAGCACTGTCATAAGTTTGCTGGTTCCCTAAAAACCCTGTGAGGTGTTGTGCCTGCCCATTGGATTTGACAGAATGCTAATTACTGCCTGTTACATGTCAGTTTGTGGAATGAGTGTTTTTTATCACGAGGACAAAGCCTAAGGGTCTTTGAGTTTTAAAATTTGGAGCCAAATTGCACATATATTTGGAGTTGGTGAGAAAAATATTCAGTTAGAAGTGTTCTGAAATATTTTGGTGTCACTGGAAAATTCTTTGGCAGGTAGGTTTCTTCATTCAGATCTTGAATGTGGTTCTCTTGCAAAAAACTGTTTCCCAGAAAGGGAGGTATAGCGCAAAATTTCAAGAGTAGATTTCTAGGTAGTGTCATTCCAGGAAAAAGCTCTTCCACAAAGGTTATTTGTTTCATTATCTTTTCTTCTTGTTCCTCTCAGATACTTCTGCAAATAATGCCTGACATTTCATCTAAAATTAGATGTCTACTGCTTTGATGGGTACAAAGTGTAACTGAGTTTTTTCCTTATTTTTGGAACTCAAATCCTAGTCTTTCTGAATGTGTTTTTCTGAGACAAGTCTTAAGCTTTTGGGTTTTTTAATATTTTGTGGTATAGTTTTTTGTTCTGTTCATAAAAGCACATTGTCTTTTCAATGTGTGAATAATACCTGTAGATTATTAGCTTAACACAGATTTGTAACAGAACACTGTCAATACTTGTAGGGGCTGCAGAGGTGCTAAAAACTGCAATTTGGAAGCAGTCAGGCCTTTTTTTATACTAGTTCTTTGCTCATTTAACTGATGGCTGTATATCATGCAAAACAATGAGAGATTTATTTCCATTAATTCACACTGAACTTGTTGCCATGCAGTTGTGTTTTGTACCTGTTTGATTCCAGCTGGAATGAGAATTTGTTGTTCTATATAGCTAATGCATCCCAGGAACATCACAGGGATGAATTCTGCTATTTAGTTGGAATAAACCTGACTATTCTTTCAGTCTATCCTGAGTCTGTATTCTTGTCCTCTCAGCTGAATCGCTCACAAGAAAAATAAAAAAAAGGTTTTATCTAATGTAGCTTTCAGAGACAAATTCGAGCTACTGATAAGCAAATTCTGATTTAGGTGAGAGGTCCAAGGTGATGTGGAGAAGATGTGTAGTTCAAGAAAAAATGTGAGCTTGTGTAGCCTTTACAAGCACTGTTTTATTTGCAATTTTGATGAGGTGTTTTTTTTGCTATAATTGAAATAATTGAAAGCAGAAGATTTTACTGTCATCTTTTTCTTCCCTGGACTCACAAAGGAGTTAAAACTGTAATCCTGTGACCTGCTATACTTTCCTAAATCAGCCATTCACCACTGCAGTTTTGTTTTGCCAGTGTTCCTGACTTGGTGTACTGAAATACAGGGAACAATGTAGTTTTCATCTCATTAAGAACTACTGAGACGTTGTCTAGGACAGTGATCTAAACTCAGGAATTAAAATAAGAAGTGCATTAATATATATAGGATTTGTTTTGGTTTTAAATGGACTGATTTGTATGCAAGAAAACTGTTACATTTCTGAGACCACCTGAAGGTTTTGTTAGCTGTGATGAGGGGCAAACCCCCATGTTTTCCTGGACTGTAAATAACTAAATATGAGTTGTCTCTTGTTTGAGAGATCAGAGAAAAAATCAACCCGTGTGCTAGCTTGAAAAGCCTCTAAACCACATAACTAAAATGTTTTGTTCCCAAAAGTTCTTGCAAGCTGTGGGTGAATCACTAAAAATGTTTGGGATTTAAAAAGGGGTTTTAATAGGGTCCTTGTGTGGACATGTGGTAACAGAATGCTGTTCTAACCAGTGGAAGGGAGGGCTGTTATCTGTGTTAGTTACCTGACATAAGTATAGTTTAACAGGTCTCATTTCAGTGATGCCATCTGGGAATAAAACCAGCATGACTGCAAAAAGGACATTCTTTCTCTGGAAAAGAACATTCAGGTACTAGTCCTTTAATTTTTCCTTTTTAAATGTGGTCCTCAAAACTTTTTTTAATCAGTTTTTCTAAAAGAACTGTTTTCTTAGTTGAATGCCAAGATGTAAACTTACACAGTATTTACCACAGGGTAAGGCTGACCTTACCCACTTATCACTAAGGATCTTGATTCGTGGGCAGATAAAATGTGGAGAGAATAAGAGTAGTATGTTTTTGGATGAGATTCTAGTAAAAAAACTGGGTACTCCTGCACTGAAAAACCCAAGCACAAGGGAAAAGACACCAGATAGTCAACTCACTTTGTATTTAACTTCTATGGGACTGGCTAATACCCAAAAGTGAAGAGTGTGACATCTACGTACACACCTTTATTACCAACTGCAATAAAGTTGCATCTATTATTTACAAATATAAATGATAACTGTTTTTAAGCCTGGGAGTGGGGAGCTGCTGCCTTTGCCCCTCGTGGCCCAGCTGTGTGTTTAGTCTCAGGTTTGTCAGGGCTTGCAGAACACGGGCGCAGCGGTTCCTCCCCGGGGCTCTGCCGGGGCTGCATGCGCTCGTCAAGCATTGTTTAGTCACTGCAGCATGGTTATGCCATCTGCAGTTCCTTGTGCTCCCCTCCCTGAGCAGTGCTCTTTAATCAAGACCACCATTGTGGAGAGGCTAGCAGGAGCAGTGTACATAATCAGCAGGATGCCAAAACTGGAGTTACATGTGTGTTCTGCCTAACCCCACCACATCAGCTCCGGGTACTAAAGCTTCCAGAGGGTGCCACTTCTCTGGGATTAGTACCTTCATCCATAATCTCTCGTACCTCTGTGTATATTATTCAGAGTCCAAATTGTTTAAAGAGCTTCGTGGTAATAATAACAAATCAGGAGTTGTCATGGAGAATTGGGAAGCCTATAGGAATTGCCTGCTATCTTTAATTTGTTAGGAAACTCAATTTTCCAGGTCTGTCTAAACAGAAACATCCACTAAACCATTTCACATCTGCTGAGCTCCTTTCTTCATATTACAAAAGCGTGAGCTTTTTGTTCCACATATTTTTCTGAACAATTTCTTCATTGTGTTAAAGCTCCCCTAACTTTTTTGCTGGTTCTTTTTTCTGGGTACTAAAAGAGCTCTTAGAGAATGCAGATGTGTTTGAGATGGTGTTAATTCCCCTGGTAAGAGCCAGGAGGTGAAGTGTGCCAAGCAGTGTTCTGAGAATCTGTGTGTTCAGAGATGATAGTCATTATATTGGAATAATTTACATATATATCATATGTGTATAATGATATATATTCATAAATATACACTCAATTTTGTCTTTTCCATTTATTGCAGAATAATAGAAAAATTAAGGCTGGTAGAGACCTTAAAGACAACTTCTGTTAAAATTTTAATGGCAGTTATTAAAGATGTTCTGCTTTAACAATAAATTGTCTTCTGTTGACAGCTTAAGGTTTTGTTGTGGGTTTGCTCATGGTTTCTTTTTCCTATGAAAGTCAGTGTGGTAGAAGGAAATGTTTCTTTTCTGACAGTGCTGTAGTGCTTGATAAAACTGGGCTAGTTAATCCCAGTATCCCTGGAGCTGTTTGGGTAACCACCCTGGACCCTTCTCCCTTTCAAGCCAACTTTTTTCGTAGAAAAGATGTTTATATTTTAAATTTAATCTTTAAGTTGCTTTTTTTTTAATTGCAGCTTTAAGGCTCTAGGCTAGATTTGGACAAAATCTTTCTGAACTCAGAGTTTTATCATACTGCTCCTTCAGGAGTGTTAGAGTTTCCTTGTAAAAGAGAAGCTAAAACTGAGTCAGTGATGTGTCTGTCTGTCTTTCAGAGGTTAAAATTTCATGACACCATCCTTTTGTACTAGAGGCTCTGCGTGTGATTGCACAGCTAATTCAGAGGTCAGCAAAATTCTGCTACTGCTTTTTGTTAAGTTTACCACCTCTGACATACTTGATTTTGATTAATCAGTCAAATGTTTCTCAGTTATCTGCCAGTCTCGGATTTTAGTCCATAAATTTTTAGTTCTTTGTTGCTTTTACCTGAAGAAACTCTTGTATTTCATGGTGTGTGAGTGACTCTGCAGGTTGTGCTCAGTGACAGTAACCAAACTGGGTATTTTATGTACTTGAGCAGGGAAAATGATGTCATTCAACAAATGGAAACTACTTTAATTAAAAAAGAAATTAAAGAAAGTCCCTAGATGTCAGGTCACATGCTTTAGGAAAATAACATCGATTCCATGACACAGGAGTGCTTTCCTTTCAGCTACAACTTTAAACCTCATCCAGACCATGACATTGGAAAGAAGAATATTTCCATATGGTAAAAGAAATATAGTCATAATTGTTGAAAAATTCATGTGGGTTTCTCCATGAAGCTGTTAATGCTTCAGTAGTCTGGTGGGTGACATAAACCCTCTGTGCCTTATTGTTTTAGTGCCTTTGAAGAAAACATGGCAATCAAGGGAAAGTGGTCTTTATCATAGGCACTCTTTAAAAACAGAGGTGAAATGTTACAACCTAAGATGGAAACCCCAGGTTTTCCAGGCTGTGTTGGCCTCTCTGTAGCCTTGGATCAGAACTGATCAGATTTGAGAAGGAAATCTGTATTTTGCTGTAGGGCTAAAGCAGCAGCTAAGGAAAAAATATTCTGAAATTGGTTTCTGAACATTGGAACATACTGTGGGAAATGCAGGGGAAATTGTGGGAAAGCATTTTTTTTCTTGTTTCTTAGAATTCAGAAAAGCAAATTTGTAGAGTAGAGGTAACATTTATGTGGTGTCAGTCTGTGATGGATGCTTGAATCCATCATGAGTGTTGTGTAATTACTGTTTTCTGAGTACTGGGACAAGATGGAGACCTGCATTTGTTCTTAAAGCTTTTGGGTAGTGCTCAAAACCGGGTTATTGCTGAGAAATTGCTTCGGTTGGCTGCTGCTACACCCAAGCTACAGACTTTGGGTAGTTTAGGAGCTAACCCTGTCTGTTACACTAACACAGCTTGGATTGCACAACGACCTTGTTAGCTTCTGATATTTCCACAGAAACCCCACTGGAAACTTACAAGCAGTTTTGAATAAGTACATTTAAGCTGTTAAGTGACAAAATGTGGTCATTTTTGAAGGAACTTTGAGAAGTGAACTTGTATTTTTACTTTAGAAAAGGAAGGTGCCTATAAAACCTGAAGTTGACACATTTGAGCCCCATAGGGCTTTTTTTTTTTTCCAGTAATTAAGGATTTCCCAAGTGATGTCTGAATGGACTCTTGGTTTGCCCTGAAGTCGGGCATTTAAGTGGGGAGCTTATCCTGCTACAGGTCCCAGCTGCTCTCCTTAGTGAAGAAGAGTGAGTATTCATAGCCATGGGCTAAGGAGGGTTGTTTGAGAGATAGGATCTGGTTTCCTTCAGTGTTTGTTTTCCAAGGATTATCTTTTGGTTGCAGTAGATGCCCAGCTGTTTTGCAGGTCCTAAATTTTCCATTCATTATCAACTTGACACCTATATAAGATAGGCAAGATCTTGAGTTTCCATCAGGTCTTTCCCATGGGCAGGGAAGCTAATTTTAAAACATTCTGTAGATAAACCCTTCAGATGATGGTTTCAGAACATTTTAGGTCATGGGATTCTTTTATTTTACTGTGTATACTGCTGCAGTTGGTGAGGATGGCAGCAATTGTAGGCAATGGCATGGACACTAGATAGCTTTATAGTAGTGCTGTTGTAGTTATTTCAGTTTGGATATTTCTGTCCAAATAAAACACCTTTTTGCTGGAAGTTCCACTGGGATTAGCACTATGAGAATGTTGTGTTTTCCCCTGAAATCAGTTTTTCACAGTCCTCTCTACGTGATGACTTTAAAAGCTGAGCTATCTGCCTGTTGGCCTTCTCATACTTAGGGAGGTTTTGTGTACATATTCTCTGAAGAATTTCAGCCTGTCCTTTTTGTTGTTTTACTTTTTCCAAGTGTTACATGAGGAAGCTCACACTGATGAGAGAGAGAGAGTGATGTGCAGTACTTAAGTCAGCAGTAGAACAGATAGCCAAGAAGAAGAACCTGGAAGTTTTAACTTATTTGTCAAACACAATTACAAGCGAGTTTGGGTTTCAGAAATACTATTTATTGTTCAGTCCATTAGCTGGATCCTGTTGGAGCAAACAATCAAACACAGCTGAAGCTGCAGCTTTTCAGGGCTGAAACTTCTAATTTTTGATCATTGCAGCTATGTGGCGTCCTTGTAAGTTGAAAATTATTTCTCAGTGCAACTCAGAAATTTCTTTTGTTGAAAGGGGAAGTGTGAGATGTCAAGGGAGGGCTCGGTTCTCATATTTGTGCTAAGCCTTAAAAACTGGCTACTAGGTCAGCCAATTTATGTCTCAATAGCTTTGGACTTGTACAGCAGTCATTCTTTACTGTGCCTTCACAGTGACTCAGCCCAGGCAGATTTCCATCCCCCTTTTCCACCCCTCTCCCCTGGATTAGTCATATGCAATTTAGGAGTATTAGAGAAGCTGTTTCTGGGCTTTCTCTGCAGATAGTTTCGATTATCAAAATACAAAAGGACTTAATTCATGGGTAGCCTGAAACTTGGAGACTTCATTCTGAACAGAAGTGAAAGCATGCTCCTTTCTTTTTAAAAAAGAAAAAAGTCACAGTGATAAAATCAGTGTCTGGATCTGTAAAGAAAAACATAATTACATTTGTATACTAAATTCAGTTAGCACAAAAAATCAGCTAAAAACAAATCTCAAAACTGATTCTGTCTCTCATGGTCTGTTTGCAGCGTTCATCTTTTTTTGCGCTGTTTTCACTTCTAATTATCTGTCACCTTGCTTTTTTGAGTCCCTTCCCTGAAGCTTAGTGCTGAGCACGGCTATAAAATTATCAAGCTGAAGATTAAAACTTCTAAAACACTGAGTTTGGTGTGTGTTACACCTTGGAACTGCACGAGTACATTGCAAGCAAAGAATTTCCATGGCTCCCCGTCAGCATCATGGTCTCAGCTGCTCATATGGCATCCATCTGTGGTCTTTTGGCAGCAGCCCGGGCTGCTGCATGGGAGTTTTTGGAGTTCAGAGCTAACCTCATATCTGTCTTCCCATCACTCTGGAAGTTATGAAAATTCTTCATGGCTGTCCTGAAGTGAGGTATTAAAATATTGCAGAAACATGTGATGGAATTAATAATGCTGTGAGTTAATAATGGGAATGTAGGTTTGGGGTTTGGTCGTTTTCTTTCCTTTTTTTTCCTTTCTTTTTTTTTTTTTTTTTAGTATAAGAAAGCCAATATATGTTTGATTTAGTTTTCTTTAGCATGTGTGTTCTCTGTGTGCAGATTATGGTGGATTTCCTATACATAGATATAAAGGGTGATTGATTCTTGTTTGATTAATTTGATTTATGCTTCTTTGTCTTTAGAAAAGGTAATAAAGACCATGCAGATGGTTGAATCAAGTACATAGATCTGTATCAACAAGATTTAAAACATTTAAAGGACCAAAAGTCTCACTGTTTCTGGCTTAAGAAGGCACATTTAATTTAGGCTTTTCCTGCTTAAGTGGGAGTGTAAAAGTACAAAAGACTAGATAGAAAAAAGTGAGTTTACAAAAGATAATCAGAATAAGATTAATAAAATGAAAAAATCCTGCAACTGATAGAATTACGAGAAGAAATGCTTTGGGTTTTTTTAAAAAAATAAAATTTCTGTGAATTGTGCTAAGCTTGTATTCTTGTTAGGCTTATTGGGTTTCTGAATAATGCTGAAAAAAGTTGCCATCACTTCAGAGCAGACCAAGATGTTCCATTAGTATTTCTCCTCTGACTCTGAGACGCAAAAATATTTGTGTGTCACAAAGACAATCCATTAGTTACTAGGGAATATATTACATAGATGAACGCATTTAAATCACCATTCTCCTCAAATAAATGGTGTCCAAGAGAGCAAAAAGAATTGGCTGAACTGATGTCTGGCTTGCTCGAGTCTGGTTTTAATGCTAAATCCATGGGAAGTTATGGAAGACTTGAAAATGTGCTACTGTTCTGTCAGCATGCAGTGGGTATCCTATCCCACTTGTTGGTGTTGAAATCTGAAGCTGCCTGTGCTGTAGTCAGTCTGGAATTAAAGTAATAGGCAAGTCTGCTAAAATACTAAAGGGATTACAGAATGAAAATGTAATTCTGGCTGGTAAATTTCCTTTACAAAAAAATCCCTCTGCAGGACAGGATCAAGGCTTACGTCCCTATAGTTACTCATGTCCAAAGAAGAGAATGTCAGGATCACTTAAACTCTAAAAATTTAAAAAAAAAGATTGTTCAGGAAATCTGTGGATGAAGAATATCACAGTAGTTTTTTTTGAGGCAGCATTTCAGAGGTTTCCATATTCTACACGAAAGCTGGATTTAATTATTTCCCATGAAATGTCTGAGGATTTGAGAGACTCAGTGAAATAAGTAATGGCTGTGGTTCTTACATTTGTACTGTTGTTCAAGCCTAAAATATATGTGGTACATGTTTCATGTCTACTGTAGATAGAAATTCTCCAAGAAATCTGAGGACATCCCTGCAGATTGTGTCCTTGAGCTATCGCTGCTGTGTTTTCATGTGTTCAGAGAATAAAATGTCAGCAAATTCCCACATTAGTTTTTCATATCTTTGTCTTTATTACTCTTCATAATATCTTTGTCTTCATTACTCTTTGTCTTTATCCTTGCATTGCTCTGAAATGAGAGTGTGCCATGCAGGTTTCACTCCCCCTTTTTGGTGTATTAGGAAAGGCAGAATAAACCCCAGGTGTGAAAGGTGTATCAGAAACCAAAGATTTCCAGAAGTGCCGGGGCAGTGGTGTGGCTCTTAACTCATATATCTGTTTTCAGGCTTATCATCTGCAGAGTGATGAAAGGGGGCATCACTTTGAGATGGAGAGCAAAAAAAAAGTGCATTTTCCATGTGGTGGAAATGGTTATCACGAGGAAACTGGGCAGTGTCTTTCTGATTTTTATAATAAAAGCGAGTTGAAAGATGTGATCTCTTCAACCAAAACATGTGAGCGACCTTAGAATGTTCGAATTTAGCAGAAAGAGTTGCTCAAAACTGGAGAAATATTTTGAAGTTTCTTTAGAGGAACCCTTTTGAAAGGGTTTGAGAGGAGTTTGGGCTTGTAGCTTTTGCCAGCAGTTTTCCATGTTGGAGAGGTTTGGGCAAATATCACAACTTGGACACTGGAAGTGAAATGGATTATGTTTCATGTCTTGGTGCTTGAATTTAATGGATGCTTTTTGAGACTGGGAAAAGCAAATTACTGTTTTCTCCCTGTGAACTCTTGGTACTGGCAGTTCTGTGAATGAATAAGAATAGTTGTGGGGTTGTAAAACTGTGTGAAACATTGTTTTCTGTGAAGTGGTTTGTGCCTGTGTGGAGGTTGGAGAGGGAAGTGAGAAAAGAAGGACACAAAGCAGGAAACCTCTGGGTGAGATACATGCTTTTGGTGAGATAAACTGCATGGGGTCATCGGCCTCCCTCGGGGGCAGATGGGGAGAAGGACTGGGCAAAGCTGGGCAGTATGTCTTCATTCAGGCAGAACAGCTGTAGCTTGACATTTTGGTGCTCTAAAACTGGGATTGGCCAAAGTTCATTTTGGATTCTTTTGGGTTTTGTGCTTTCAGAGTCCTGCATCTCCTTTGGCCCGAGACCATCCGTGCACGTACAGTATAAAGCTGAGAAAATAGTTGCCTTGAACAAATGTGCTCTCCATGTCATGTTCAAAACAAACAGGCCAGTGTATTGCTGTGGCAACCAGACAATAAACAAGTGAAAAAAGAGACAATCTCCCTTAAATTCACAGTGTGTGAGCGGTTAGTTCATTTAACAAGATTATCCTCTGTACCGTGTGATCGCCATGTTGTAGCAACACTGACTATC
>VWYI01002818.1:75071-97913 GCA_013399455.1 Anthoscopus minutus
TGTAGCAACACTGACTATCTGTATAACATGTCTGATATTTCTCAGCCTGCTACAAGTTTACATTTCAATAAAGCTAAGAAATATTGTGTGAATATTTAGGATGACTGCATGATTGACTAAAGAAAAACACAGCACGAGGTTGGCCCTGATGATCTTAGAAACCGAACAGAGAATGGTGTCTCACTTCATTACTGTTCATTTTTTTTCTCTCCAGACATCACTCCAGGTTCACAAACAAAGACAAACAAAAGGAGTTAGGCTCAGTCTTTAGTCCCTGCCTGTGTACCTTAGCAGTGGATTCTGGAGCTGCTGTGAAGCCTGAGCTGGCAGGCAGGGAAGCAGCACCGGTCCAGGACAGGGTGGTTCCTGCTGGTTACTCACCCACTGGACAATATGCTGGAAAAGCTTGCAGCACTGCTCTTTTCACCAAGTTCCTGAGTTATGAGGGGCTTCTGTTCAGTCCTGGTTGCAGGCCATCGCTTTTATTGTATCTCATTTGTTTTTGGAAGCGTCTCTCAGAACTCACATTGGTGGGTTGCAGTTGCTGTAGTGGTCTAATGCAGACTGCTTTGGAAAGTCTCTGCGCCAATCTTTAAAATAATTTCCTCAGTATTTGTAAGTCTTCTAGAAAATCTTTAGACAGCTGAGACTGATCCATCTCCTCTTCAGAACCTGACAAGCAAAAATATTTGTGTGTCACGAAGACAATCCATTAGTTACTAAGGAATATATTACATAGATGAGCACACTTAAGTTTGTCACTTGTTGACTTTTATCATGGAATCAAGACATCAGATCAATATCACTCCCTGACAATTTTGTTGGCACCTTGTTTTATAAAGTAAAAAATATGTTCACTTCTCAAAAAGAGAAATGGACGTGTGTATCCGCTTCACTTCTCTTTTCGCTCCTTCAAAAAAGGCCACATAAATTGATTAAGAGGTTAAATATAATTGGTTACTAATTGGTTATATCCAGGCTATTTTCCTTAACCTGCATGGGTCTGTTCCTGCTGACCTGGACAATGAAGAGAAAAATGCTGAGTGCTCCTTGGTCGTATCTGCACCAGCTTTATTTATTTATAAATAAAAACACAGCAACACCTGTGACAGCCCTATGGTGTAGGTGTCAGATGTGGTGTTTCCTCAGCACTCAGGATTGTTGGGGCTATCCTGTGCAGGGCCAGAACCTGGACTTGTAAGGGACCCATCAGGCTCATCAAACTCAAGATATTCCATGATCCTAATAAAGTCCCAGATGTGGTAGCCCTCTTGAGCTCCTTGCTCTAAGCATGCAGGTAATTTAGGAGTATTGGGCCACTGAATTAATTAAAAAGTAGTCTCAGCTGCATACCCAGGCTGTTTTCTCTCTCCTGAATTGTATGACAAGTGCACAATCTTACAACCTGTGGGAAAGCAACTGTTTTAAATATTAAAAACCATGACGTAGTTGGTCCAGATTGGAATTGCTTTAAGGCCTTGTCCCCCAGCTGTTTCGGTTGCAAGCTGGCAGTCTGAGTGAATAAAAGTTCCAGTCTTCCCTTGAAAGAAGTTTCTTTCGACTCTGGTACTAAGGCTCGTATAAACTTACATTTTATTTCTTTCTTGGCTCGACTGGAGAAGCACAGAGACAGGACTGTGCTCTGAGCCTCGGTGGGGCTGAAATGGGGTGTAACTCCTGAAACCTGACTGCTGTAAATAACAGATCCAATGGAAAGCAATTGCTAGTTCTGAGCAAACAATGGAACTATTGTGTATTTACATCAGTGTTAAAACAGCAACCAAAAAACCCCCATACACAGGAGCACTGTTTTTGTAAGGAGAAGCATCAAAGTGATGGTTGTATATGGCTTGATAACAGAAATTGACATCCTCTGAGTTCACTTCAGGTGTGCTGGTTGAGATCGAAAAGTTGATTTTTTAAAATTTTTTTTTTACAGGTACCTCAGATTTTAGGTCAACAATTGTTTTCCAGCTCAGCCTTGCAAGGAGAACAATCTCAGTAGCTGTAGGCAAATGGAAAAGTGAGATAAAAATAACAGATGCCCTCTGAAAAATTACAAGTCTGAACTTGCTGAGGCTTCTTTCACAACCCTGCCGGGCAGGAGATGATTTCTGAAGAAGAGTGATTCTGCCTCATCAGGGAGGAGCTGACCCACTGGGAGGGGTAGAAAAAGCTGAGGGGAAGGTCTCAGCTGCATCATAAAAGTTCCACTTTTACAAATCCAGTGATTCACTGGCACTGCCTGGTGACCTGAGTCACCGCAGCCGGTGGTGACACAAGCCAGCTCCATAAAGGGCCATTAATTAGCTAATTGCTACTAAAAAGAAAGCTGTTAATAGCTCTCACTTTTCATTTAGCCCTACTAAATGCAGAGAATAATGCAGGCTGAGCAGTAATATTGAGGAAAAATTAATTTTTTTTTTTCCTTTTGGCCGATGTTATTTACAGATTAAATTAAAGCTGCTCACTGCCACCATATTGTGATGGAAAGGCAATTAATGGAATAATGATAAGCCTTCTGATGTTGGTAACTGGATTATTATACATGAAAAATAGGTCTCAGGCTGTTCTAAGGACTGAGGGGATGACGTTAGCTTTACTGGGCTAGCGTAGGATTTTTGGCAGGGAAAATTATTCTGGAATTAAACGCTACAGAGAAGGAGAAAATTATGAAAAATAATGCTAATTGTAGGGCTTAGCTTCCTTGAGGTTATAGTGTACTTCTTGTATTTGTTGGTCAATTACAATTTTAATCACATTTCACATTTTTTGCATGGAGTTTCAGTGTAGAACAGTGGCATCTAGACCCCTTTAGGTAATGACTCAAAGAAAAATAATTCTTGGTATGGGAAACATCCAAACTAAATAATATATAAGATTTGAAGGCAAAATGGATACATTTTATTAATTTTTTTAAAAAGTTATTATTTCTTTGAGGTCTGCCTACCACAGTTGCCTAGCTGAGTAAGAATTTTAGTTTTCACTCAGGTTTTGGCAGTCCTCGCTGTGAATATTAGCTTAAAAGCTTAAAAGCTCAAGCTTAAAAAGCTTAAAAATGCGGTGTAAAAGCTCAAAAATATAAAAAAACATAGAGAAAAAAAAAAGATAAGAGTTAATTAATGTTAGCATGCAAAAAATTTAAATTTTAACCCTATTATTATGATTTTGGGACACAGAAAAATCTTTCTTAAATTTTTTTTTGGATGGTGTTGGATTTTAATGTGAAAAAAGCAAACAAATATTTGTTCTCCTAGCGCCATTACTGACCCCTTCCTTCACATTCCTTTCTGAATGACGGTGATTTGAAATGTTTAAATGAGGAAAGACAAATCTTAAGGACAAATCACTAAGAAAAGAGATGGAGGACTTTAGAGTCCAGCCTGTGGAGAATGTGAGTAAAAGTTGGAAAAGTGCTCATTAGCACTGCCAAAGAAAAAGTGGATGCTGTGCTTTGTAAATATCCTTTTCCAGCAGAGGCTGAGATTGTCTAATCCAATTTTGTGTTGTTGGAGGAAAATTTGAAGGTGTGTGGATCATGGGCCATCTGCTCTCAGGAGATACCAGTTCAGGTGACTGTTAAGTTAAATCATTATGATTTCCATAGCTCTGGAAGGGAAATGATGTAAATACAGATTTGCCACTCCACTGTATACTGCAAAAGCCTGCTTGGCTTCAGGTCAAAATAGAACTGTTCTTGTGTATTGTCACGTTTTTAATGCAGGTGTTAGACAAGAAGTCGAGAGCAATACTTGGTTTTTAATTAAATCCTATACCTCTGTTCGTTTTTCTCAAAAACAGTGAAGTGGCTTCAGTTTGAACAATTCTTCAAATAAGTAATCTGAGTTAACAGAACTACTCTCAACTTTGGACACATTTGTCTGTACTGATAAACAGTGTGAAAAATTGATGGGAGGGAAACAGTCTGTGGCAAAAGCAGCTGAGTTTGGAATAGGAATAGGAATAGGAATAGGAGAGAGTGGAATAGTGGAAAGAAAAACGCAAAGGAAACTTCTCAGTTTTGTGTCTCAGTTCACAGTGAAAGTAATTTGTAGCAAAAAGGCACAATGAAGCTCACACTTGTAGAAGGGTATTTGAGTTTCCTAATGCTTTGTGTGTGAGGCCTAAGAAATGGCTGAAGGATGAGAGTTTCATATGTTACAAGGTAATTAAACCCATTGAAATTGTGTTGAAATTTGTCCTTTACGGTTTTCTGTTTTCTTTTTGCTGAAGACAGAAGTGGCAGCTCAGAAGACAAGAGAACAAAGTTTTGGGATAGGTGCTATGGTGCTGAAAATGAAGTATTTCGACAGCCAGACAAAAAGCATTTTTAGTGCTCTGACATTAATTTCTGCTCAGCCGTCTTATCTTACCAGTGAACACGCTAGCAGCTGAAACAGTGCAAGAAAACACAACTGGCAGTGTGTGACCAGACCACTGTCTGGACACAAATTCAGGAAAGCAAAGACAAAACAGTGAAAACCTAAAATTTCTACGGATTAAGTGTGAACCTGTAGGCAGTGGTTCTGCTTTTCAAAGCACTGGCCAATGCAGACGTTGGAATAGTCAAAGAAAAGAAAAGGTAAAATGTACAATATTTTTAAAAATTGCATTTTGATTGCCATGATCAGAGGACACACTGTAATCAAATTTCCTGTGCTCATCTTTATCAAAATTCTCCTCATACTACTGATTTCCCTGACCTTTCAATAAATATATGCATATGCATTGTTTTCCATCTGTTTCTTCATACTCTTCTTTGTTGGACAATATAAAAGTGAAAACACTATTTTTTTTGTTTGATATTTTAATGAAATTGTCATGTTACAGTCAAACAAGAACAGAAATACTGAGCTGGGGTGTAAAATGACCTTGACACAATTAGTGATTACTACTATCTAGTCTTTTGAGTACTATGTAATTGCTGTTAAAATTCTTTTAAATTTACAGGGTTTTTTTTAATTTTCTATTAATGAGGAATACAAACAAACAGCCCTGTTAATGGAAAAGAAAAATAAAGGTAAAATGCTGGGTTTGCTCATGTAGTTCTGCTGTATTTAAAAGGTGCTGTAAGCTTACATGAATGATTAAAAAGGGAGCCCACAGGACTTAAGTATTTGCTGGTACTTTGTCCATGAACTGGAGAAGTGCTTGAATTGGAGTAGTGCTTGAATAGTATTCCTTTATTTTCTGTCCATGGTAACCATGACAAATTAGCCCAAAACATTCACTGTCACTAGAGAACATAAATCTTTCTTTTCTAACATTTTTGCTGTATGCAATTAAAATAAACAGTTTTATTTCCTGTAAGCCCTTGTGAAATAGCCATTATGAATCAAACATTGAGAGTTTCACTCTCAGGCTTGAAAGCCTCTGAACAATGTATATTTTGGTACATATTGAACATTTTCTGCAAGCTCCCATAAATAAATCCAGGAAATGTCCGTCCCTTGAGTACTACCTTCATTAAATCTGGAGCAGCTGTTGTTGAACTTGCACCCAAACATATAATGGAGTCCTTGACATCAAAAACTCTTCCATGGCTGGCATATTATTGTAAGTCTTTGTAAACATGCGTTTGTTCTGAAAGAGGGCTGATTATAGCAAAACTGCAGACGGGTTGATGCTGTGGAAAATGGAACTCTAAACCCATTATGCTCTGGAATATGCTAAACAAACTTGCATTAATTGTTTTTTCGGTTAATTTTTTTTTTTGTTTATTAAGGGTTTATTGGTGGTTTGGTTTTGCTTGCTCGGGATATTTTTGGGGTGTGTGGTCTTTGTTTCTTTTTTTGTTTGTTGAGGTATGGGGGTTTTTTTTGGTTGATTTTTGTCGGTTTTGATTTTTTGGTTGCATTTTTGTTTGGTGAGAGGGTTTTTGAGGTTTTGGGGATGTTTTTCGGGGGTTTTTTTGGGTTTTTTTGGTTGTTTGGTTTGGCTTGATTTGATTTTTGTTGGTTTTGGGGTGGAAGGGGTTGTTCCCTCAGTATTCTGTAAGATGAGAGAGCAGCAGAGAACCTTCTAGTGATAATGAAAGAATTCCACAGGATTTATAAGATACCTGTCCTGAAATTACGGTGTTGACGTGGCTGAAAATATTAATATTAGAAAACTGTACTTCTCTTACATCCTTACAAGTTGAGTAGGGCAAAAATATGTTGTTTCAGCACTCTGGGGGATTGAATTGCTCTGAGTTTTGTGTATCATTGCTTTTCACTACTTGATTGAAGCTTTTTAAAATCATGGAATTTTGGAATAGTTTGGGCTGGAAGGGACTAAAAGCCCACCCAGTGCCACCCCAGCCATGTCAGGGTCCCCTGCCAGTGTCCCAGGCTGCTCCAGCCTGGCCTTGGGCACTGCCAGGGATGCAGGGGCAGCCCCAGCTGCTCTGGGCACCTGTGCCAGGGCCTGCCCACCCTGCCAGGGAACAATTCCTGCCCAAGCTCCCATCCAGCCCTGCCCTCTGCCACTGGCAGCCATTCCCTGGCTCCTGGCCCTGCAGCCCTTGGCAATTGTCTCTCTCCATGCTTCCTGCAGCTCCTTCAGGCCCTGCAAGGTGCTCTGAGGTTTCCCTGGAGCCTTCTCTTCTCCAGGAACACCTCCAGCTCTCCCAGCCTGACTCCAGAGCAGAGGAGCTTCAACCCTGGAGCAGCTGCATGGCTTCCTCTGGATCTGCTCCAGCAGCTCCACATTTTTCTTGTGCTGAGCTCTCCAGACCTCCACAATCAGTCCAACATCTGATTTTGCCCTGAAGGGTGCGTGGAAGGAGCCCTGTCTTTTCAGAACAGCGTGAACTGCTGCTGATTAACCGGTGAGATTCCAGCTTTCAGCTCTCCAGGCATCGCCACATCCGAGTGTCCTTTGCAGAATCACTGTCTGAAATAGTATGGGCCCAGTTTAGAACTGCAGAAGTAGAAAACCTTCCTCTGAACTGAGAAGTGTTCTGTTTTTCACTAAGCTGAAGTTCTCATGCTAGGAGGAATTGTTTCATCTACTCCTCCAGCACTGCAACTTCCCAGTTTTTCTGCCAGGAAGCGGCTGCTTTCTGGCCAAGTCAGCCATCACAGTTGATTTGTGCTATTGTTTGTTTTACTTATGGCTTATTTAAATATAATGTTATATTTAAATGTTGCTCCCAATTTATCAAGGAGAAAAGTGAGAGGAGTCATCCTGCTTGGGTTTTGCTTTTCAGTTGCTATTTTTTAACTCAAGAACCAGTGGTAAGGAAAAGGAAGCTTGTGTATAAGACTTATGTCTTACTGGTTTGGAGAAGAAAGGCAATAATCATGGCATGATAGAGAACTTATCTCATATTTATAAATAAATCCATCCTTGGCTACAATTAATGAACTGAAGTAGACGAGCACTAACTATCCTGACCTCTTGCACAACGGGCTCCTCCCAGTGGGTTTTGAAATACAGTATTTGTTTTCATAGTAGTTAGGATTCCTCCTCATTTTGACGTGAATTATCTTGCAGTTCTGCAGAGAGCTGTCTTTCCTCTTGGGAGGCGTATGACAAAAGTGTTTTGTTCTCCATTGACAAGGTCTGCCTCACTATGTGTGGGGGGAATAGATTAATGTCCCTAAAAACAGTTTTGCAATTGCACAGTTTTAGGTGCAGTCCTATTATTTGTATGGAATGCTAGCCTAAATTACTAATCTGTGAAATTTGTACGAAAGTAAGGTATCAGTTAATTATTGTTATAGAGTACTGCCCTAAATTATTAATCTATGAAATTTGTTTGAAGGTAAGGTATTAGTTAATTCCTGAGATTGGGTGAAAACAGAAGCCTGATTTCCTGGACTTGGTTTTAACACTTGGTAATCTCTAGAGCCACAGAGGGTTTATTCAGTTGGTGGTGCATTTCCTTTCTCCTTTCTCCTTTCTCCTTTCTCCTTTCTCCTTTCTCCTTTCTCCTTTCTCCTTTCTCCTTTCCCCTTTCTCCTTTCCCCTTTCTCCTTTCCCCTTTCCTCTTTGCCCTTTGCCCTTTCCCCTTTCCCCTTTGCCCTTTCCTCTTTCCCCCTTCCCCCTTCCCCTTTCACCTTTCCTCTTCTGTGCCAAACTAATTTCAGGTTTAAGAAAGAGAAATGATTGCTGTAGCTACTTATTTCTGCAGACAGTGGATGATTCTATGCACACTAATGTTGGTTCTTGAGATACCTGGTAAGAAACCTCCTATTTCATAAGATTCTGCTCAAATTTATTTAGAAAGAGGTGAAATAGATTCATTCACTGCTCTTTCTCATGTCCTCTTATGAACTTCCAAATATGAGTGCTCAGATGTGTGACGTACAACCTTTCTGGTAAGAGCATGAAAACTTGGAGAGGCAATGTCCATTTTGCATTTTTGTGCAGTTTCTAGTAACCTTTTTAACACCCTTTCTCCATTCCATGTGTTTTGAAAGTAGCTGATCTGTTGTTCTTGGTGCAGGAATTTTGTATTTTGGGTTCATCCACTCACTGTCTCTGAGGAACCCCAACTTGCTGGAAGTTGGGATGGGCAGATATTGCATGAATTGTGCTTTTTTTTGAAGTTAAACTGGATTGTGCAGACCCAAGTATTTCCAATTTATTTTTAAAGGCTTAACGACGGAGGTTCCTTCATTTGCTATGGAAGGCTGTGTTTCATGTAGATTTCAACACACAAAGGTGATGAAATTATTATCAGATCTCTTTTCTTCTTGGAAATTTCATCCCCATGTTCAGTTAATATGGCATCATTTTTGTTTTAATTTCCAGCATATTTGAATTGCTACTCTTCAGTAGGTAAAAGCAAAATGTGGAGACAATAAACATGCTGCTTTTGCAAGTTTCAGTGTGCTCTGACATAATTAATGTTAACAGAAGTTTGGATGGCAGTTACCTATTTTCTTTTGTTCCTTGGTACTATTTTCAAGCAACATTTGCTGTAATTATCATCATCACTTTCCAGTGGCACAAAGTAAGGGGAAAGAAATTATTTAGAAGTGTTGAGCATCCATATTAAACTTTTATTTATTCTAGTGGTTATTTAATGTTAACTAGGCAGAAACCAGCAAGCTCTGAGATTGGTCTGGGTGGCTACTGGCTACTGGACTCTGGTCTTGCAAAACATGAAATAATACTCTTCATTTTGCAAGTCAGGCATAGGATAGGAGTATCTTCCATTCTTTTTTTTTTTTTTTTTAATGAGTTCTTATACTTTGGTGTTTTGACAGCGAAGAGCTATTCCAGTGTGCTGTGCTGCTGCTCTGGTTCATCTCTAGCTTGTGTTTGTGTGGGCTGGTGCAGTCACTGACACAGTTCTGCTTCCCAGCCTGGCTGTTTCTTGCTACCAGTGTCATTCCAGTTCAGTGGCTTGAAACCACCACTTCCCCCAGCTTACATCTCAGGATAAATAATCACATCTCATGTGTTTAAACCAGCTGTCCCAGAGCGTGGAGCCGCTTCTTTTCCAAAGTCTGCTCGTGTATTTCCGTGTGCTTTGCGTGCACAGGGTGGGATTTGCTCAAAGGGGCAGTTTCCTTGTGGGTCCCTAAGAAAACCCTCGTGGTGGTTACTCTGGTGGGAAGCAAGTTCAGTGATCAGTTTCCTGCTTTCAGAAATGGTGGTGGGTCTCTTCTGTTTCTCAGTCAGGGATCATTTTAGATGTTCTTTGGGACCAGGTTTTTGGGGGTCTGTGGCTGAGCACCCAGTAAAGGAGGCTGCTGAGAGCATCAGTGAGGTTATATTTAGCAAAGTGGAGATAACTGCTTGCCTCAGACCACTTGCTTTTATCCTCATCAAAAAAGAACCTACATGAACATCTCAGGCCTGTGGACACGCCATTGTTTCACCAAACACTGTCCATTTGACAGTGAAATATTCATATAATATAAGAAAAAATACAAAATGAAGCTTCTTATCCCTCTCTCTGTGTGAGGGGCTGTGTGTACGGCGGCCTTGCAGTCAGGTATTTCATCAGAGCTTCCCAGGCAGGGCTTCCCCAAATCACCAGAACCTGCCCTTGAAAATGGCTTTGTGACAGACAGCGGTTCTTGACATCACATCCCTTTAAAATTTATTTTGTAAGTTTAAAATAGTGATTTTTTTTTTAATGCTGATAACTGAGGGTTGACATGTTGCACTGAGATGTTTTGTGCTTTACAGGAAAAATTACTTTTCCATCTTCAGCTTGCATTTGCTGCAGTGTGTCTTCTTTTCCAGCTTGTTGCTGACTGAAATATATGTGTTTATTGAGTTTTGCCTTTTGTATCACCTCAGTGTTCACATTGTTCTCTGGTTGTTGTTTTTGGTGGGTTTTTTCTTCTCATTGATCATGTTAAACAGCACTAGCTCAACCTGATGTTCTTTAAGGTGCTTTAAGATGTTCTTTAACCACTGCTAGTATTTTATTATTCTGTATTAAATAAGATAATATTATTATCTCAATATTACATTATTGTCCTACTAAGATATTGCCTTAGTGTCCTAATAAAATAATGTGGATGGTTAAAAATCAAACAAGCACAAAGCAAAAACGAAAGCCAAACAAAACCACAAAATCCCAGCATTTTCTGGTTCATAAGAAGCCATTGGTTTAATAAGAAATCATTAGTTCTACTGCTATAGATTTCAGAAAATCCACAGGTGCTCCCTTTTGTGCTGGTTTGCTGGGAAGCAAAAATGAAGAAAATAAAATACAACAGATCTGAACTATGATGTTTTTCCTCTACTGAAATTTCTGCAAAGATGAAATTAAGTTCTGAGGTTCTTTGCCACATTGAGCCATTTCTGTGATAAGCTGAGTGTTCTGCTGTTGGTCTCTGACAAACTACTGAGGCCATCCACAGGAAGCCTGTCCCTGACTCTGCACTGGGAGACTGAAAAATCAAGGAGACTTTACTCAATTTCACTTGATTCCTTGGAAATTTTTGCCTCTGTTTTGTTCTCCAAATAAAGTGCCTCGATGTGGCTTTTTGGTGCCTCATCTGAGCACCTCACATTCTAAAACATGAGCCCATGAAGTCTCCAGTTGTGCTCTATAGGATCCTAGTTGTGAGGAAAAAAAAAATGCTTTCCTTCATCCAGGGCTGGCTTGGCTGAAGAAAACTTTAATTCTCTAAATACTTTGTCATGAAAATTTTTGAAAACGGTATTATGCGGAAAAAAAAGTAAATGTTTTGTTTGTGTTGCTAGCAACCAGTTTAGTCTAACTTTTTTATCTGTGAACTCTATTTCTTTTGCAGATGAGAATTTATAAGATTTCAGGGAAAAATGTTTTCTAATTGAATCAGTTCCAGCTTTTGATCTGAGTAAAAACTTCCATTGTGAAAAGACGTATTATAATTGCGTTCATTTTAAGCATTAGGTGAGGGATTTAAGATAGGGGTTTTTTTGTCTTTAGATAGAATCAGGTGATTTGAACTTTCAGAAAACCTATTTTTGTTAGAACTATTATTAGAACTTAATATAAGTTTCTTGAATGCAAAGATTTTGATGCCTTTTATCATTGCAATAATCCATATAGAAAAATTACTTGCAGGAGTTGTATTTTTAGTGCCTATGAATGGATCTGACATAGAACTTAATAATCACCTTTTATCAGTCAGGGTGAAGTGACACTTGATCACTCAGCAATGACCTCTGATGAGTTAATGCTCTGAAATGGCTTTGCCTATGGAATAAAAGTGTTGTATTTTAATTATTCTTACATGACAGAACATGTAGTTCTGACTGGACTCACACAAGGGTTCCTCCGGACATTTTTGTGGAAAATGGCCCCAAGGACCATCAATTTGGAGTTCAAGATGTGCTACTGTTCCTGCTGAACCTGGAAATGACTCAAGTTTGAGCTGCCTCCTATGTCATTAATTTCATGCGAGAGCTAGGTTTGCCTCGTGGGTCCGTGCTGGGACCACTGTGGTCACAAACACTTCACTGTTGTTGAAGGGAGATATTCTTGTGACAAAGCAAGGGGGAAAATGCACCCTCAACCCACCTCCAACAAAATGAGAATCTCTGTTAGCTGTAAAAATTTCCATACTGCTATTACCAGAGTGTGTTATCTAGAACAAATGTTGTTTCTCAAATTTCTACCTCTCTGACAGTGCTTTACGAGGCAACGAAGTGAACTACTCCTTGACTTTTAAAAATACTCCTTTCATTCTTATTTTTTTTAAAGCTGACTTAAATAGTATCCTAAGGGGTGAAGGAGATCTTTTCCTGCTGCTGAAATTGAACAATAAAAATAGGGACGTAACCACAGGGAGAGATAAATTTTTTTTCACCTGCATTGCATTCCGGAACCTGAACTTGCACTGATTTCTTTGTAAGTGAAAATAAGATTTTGGTGGCTTTTTTTGTTTGTTTGCTTTTGTTTGTTTGCTTTTGTTTGGTTTTTTGTGTTTGTTTGTTTCTTTAGGCTCTTGGATGGAAATAAATGTTCTATTCATGTCTTGACAATTTATAGAAGTGTTTATGTCTTTCTGTGAACTCAGCGCTGCTTGGAATTTTGGCTTTACTGAAATTTTTCCATGTTCAGTACGTATATCTCGTGATGCATTAAGTTATTTCTATGTTTGTGGGTGGGACACAGCATACACAGATGTTCAGATTGCTCAGATTGGGTGCACAGTCTTCAATCTGTTGCCTTTTTTGTTTTGGTTTTGTTTTGGGGTTTTTTTGAGTGGGATAGAATACCTCCATTCAGTGATGTTTTTCTTAAGTAGTTAGGTGTTTTGATCTCGAAGGCTTCAGCATGCGACTGTCAACATCTTGAAGGGATATTTTTTTTTTTTTCAAACAAAGGGTAAAATACCATCCTGGAAACAGTCAATGGTTGTTCTAAATGAGTGCAGTGTTATTACTCACACTGGAAAATTGTTTGTAGTGCTTAGCTGGGAACACTTTTATATTTTGCCTCGGTCTAGGCATTATCTCATGCTTATTCACGTGGTTATACGTTTACTTTCCAAAGAAGGAGGCAAAAAAAAAGGGAAAAAAAAAAAAGAAGAGAAAAAAGTCGTGTGCAATCCTGGAGCTGTTTACTGCCAGCACATATGGGGGGAGTCAGACCCAGATTACTGCAAAACGTTGGCATGTTAGCTCCAAGGGTGTATTCACCCAGCACTTTATAGTTTCCATTACTTCCCAAAGCCTAAAGGTCAAGTGTTTGAAGGGAAGCAGCTCCCAAGACGAGTTGTCTTCATATCTGACAGTTGTTACTCCAGACATTTCAGTTGTGCTTTATTACAGTTTTTAAAGGAAAGCTACAGTCTGGGCTTCACATGTAGGAATAGGATCAGTTGACAGGTAGAATTAAAATACTCCTATTATGCAGCACATAACATGGTGATGTTTTTTTATGGTCTTGTAAGTATTAATCATTTATGTTTTGTTACCTTGGAAGCTTTACTGACAGTAATATCGCCAGCACACTTTCAAGTCTTGCTTTTATTTTGGAGATTTTTTTTGCCTGAAGGCACCTTTATATGCATCTACCTTTCACAGTGTTTGTAGAAACTTCTCTGGAGGTTTTTAAAGGCTTGCATGGTGCTTTTTTCAGTATTTCATGTTCATGCTACACATGCGTTGTGACTGTTCAGAAAAAGAGCGTCACTCCTTTAAACATTTTACTTAAATAAGTTGTGGGTTTCTTCTGGAGTAATTTTTGAGTTGGAAACCTGAACGTAAATGAAGAATATTTGAAAAAAAAAAGGGAAAAAATTGCTATCAGATTAATATGAAATCCTTGGCAGGTATCCTTTCATACTTAACAGGGAGACTCAAGCCTCCAACTCAAGGAAGTTGCTGTGTATAAGTTTGTGTGCCAGTTGTTTAATGGTAATGGGCCTATGTTCTGCTCTTAGCCTCTAGGAAATAAATTCTGATTTAAGTTATCTCATAAGGCTTTTCCTCTAATTAAATCCTAATTTGGATTTAGCAAATCTAAATTAACACAGTTGTGGCCTGTTCGTGCATTTAAGCCCTGAGACCTGAATCCAGACGTTCTGTCCAGAGTCTATTGTATTATTGCCACATTATAAATTACATGAAAAACAAGGATGAAAACAAGTTTAGATCTCCAAGTAAAATTAATTTCCTAATTCATTTAGGGCAAGTTTTAAAAATAATAAAAAGTGCAAGCGTTTTACCCTGCTTCCTAAGGAAACAAAGCTTCTGTGGTCATGCGTGTGCCTCTACTGACTGGCAGCCTCTTACCTCCTCCCTTTCCCCCAATAACTTCTGAAACTCCTGGACAATTTCAAACAGATTTGACAGGAGTAAAGGTCTCAGAGATATCAGGTTCCTACTGGTTTCATGGAAATAGGTGCCTGGATGGAGAAAAAGAGACCCTATTCATGTGCCTGCTTTGGAAAAAGCTGTGGAATGAGATCAACTGTATTATTAGACACTAGCAAATCCTCAGGGAAGAGAGAAGTTATGAATGCATTAAATAAGAGAAAAGCTTTGACTGGATTTCTCACCTTTTTAGACATTAGGGGATCCAGCACAAGAGTCATAGCCATAGGAAACCAGCTTTCAGTAGTTCCATTGCTCACAGACCTGCTGCCTGCTCAGCGAGGTGGGAACGCATCTGATCCTGTCTGGAGCCACGGGATTAATGAGGGAAAAGGTGAAAAAAAAAATTAAAGGCGCTTTAAGGGTGTCCTGCTTCAGTCTTTGTAAGCTCACTTGAGAGGCAGAGGGGTAGCAGGGACAATATTGCCTGAAATACAGAAGGGAATGATAAAAAGAGGAGAAGTGTAGAAGAGAAATAAAGCATTTGGGGTACGTGCATAAAATGCAAGCCTGCTTGTTCTTATGTGGTGAAATAGTAATTTCATCCCAAATCCAACAAAATGCTTGGTTTGTTGGTTCTTCACATAGTCCTGTTATCACTCCTTGTGGAACTATAAGGTATTGTTGCCTGTTCCGTATTTATTGCTCTAAAAACTAACTTGTTCACCTGATTTTGATAGATTTTTGCCTTTGGCTTCTTTACTCCAATTGCTTTGATTTTTTATTTTTTTTTTTGTAAAGTAAAACAATTTATGTGGTTACCATTGGGGAAAAAATAGGGAAAAAAGTGGAAGAAATACCTGATGTTACAGGTGCTGAGTATTACCACCACAGTTCATTTCAGTACTTAGTGTATTTCTAATTTTAAAGGGTTCAGTTGCACAGTAGTCAAAAAACAATTGGTGGGGAGAAGGGGTAGAAATTCGTGGCAGCTTTCTGTGGCTTAGCACCTTGAGAAATGAGCATTTCTGTGGTGCAAATGCTCTGCAACTGTACTGAGCTCATGCCTGTTTTTGGAAATACATCTTTTACAAAGACAGGATTTGTGTCTTGCATATATATGTACATCTGTATATGCACACACACACACGTATGTATGCATACATTTATGCATGTGTGTATAGGTTTAAGGTTAGTTAGGAGGAAGTGCTGTCTCATGAGCAATATTTTTTAGAGTGAGCCTGAAAAAATTGTTACAGAGCACTCTGAGGTAGTGGAATCACAGCCTGGGTCGATCCTGACCAGACCATGCCACAGCTGTCAAAATTCAGTAGCTAAAGACCCTTTCAGCCTGGGTGGGATTAAGCTTCACAGAAGTAGCTGATTGTATAGATATGTGAAATATGGTGTTTCTGAGGAGTGTAGAGATTAAACAAGGAAGTTTTCCAAAGGCTTTAAGGAAAGACATGTAGATACAATGCCACTCATTAAATAAACCTAGTAGTTACTTGCTCAGTAGGTGTTTTTGGTACTCTAACCTATTTACATGGCTTTTTTTAGGGGGGGTGGGGGGAATATTTAAGAATTATCTGATATTCTTATTATTTTCATTTACTATTTTTAATTGCAAAACTATCTGAAGAACCAGGCATCCTAAAATGTAGATAATCCCTATATCCTGATGATTCTTACACGGGGTACATGTGACAGGGCTAAAGGAAGGGAATGAAACATGCAAATAGATTTATTTGAACACTATCAGTATTAAAGTTAATTCTAGGTGTTTTCACTGTCTCACTGTGTGTATTTTCACAGTGGATTTTCACTGACTACTTCGACATAGTTTATACTGGAAATCAAATGTCCAGTCCTGGTCATTCACAGTCAAGAAGTGCAAGCTGAAATTGAGAGGAAGGTTGTGTGGTATGAGTAAATAGAGAAAGTAACATGTGTGTAGCTAAAGCTACATGGAGCTTTAGGCCTACATAAAGAAATACTGGCTGAGAAATTTATTTTTCTGTAAATTACAGAGTCTGAACATGACAGAGGGAAAAGAACACTGTAAGCCAGGGAACAGAGTATCTCCTAGAAAAAATGGATACAGACTGTGCGTGTGCGTGTGTTTAGGAGACAAGTTAGGAAAAAATAACTCAGGTATACTAACAAAATGAGGAAAACCTTCTGAGAAGTTAAATTCCTGTATGAGGGCGTTTATGTGACACTGTTTCTTGTGATTGCACAGAGTTGCGGGTCCCACAACAAAAATGATGTTCAGGGCTCCTTCCCAGCCAGTGACTCCATGAAGAGCTTTCAGGACCAGAGCCTGCTGAGCATAAAGCTGGATGAGGGGTGGAAGGAGTAACAGAGCCTTCCTTGTCCTTATGGGGACGGCTATCAGTGTGTTCTAGAACTTGGTGATGCTCCCAATTTCTACTTTTCCTCCTTGCACCCCAATCCTTACAGGGCCCACAGTGCCATAAACGTGCGGGGTTGAGGGCGTGAGGAACAGTGGAACGCTCCCCAAGAAGTGCCTGGGAGCTGCTCCCATGCAAAATAGCAAAGACAGAAGGAATTTGATTTCCACTGGATGTGGAGCTGATAGGATGGCAGTTCTGGAGGTTTCTGTAGCGAGTGGTAAAAACCTGAGAGAAATAGCAATCGCTTACGTCAGCTGTTCCGCTCTGGAGTAGATGTAATGCCTCCGTCAGGAGGGAAGTTTGTTGCAGGCAGGATTTTTGTGCTAAACCTGTTTTTTGGAGTCAGTGATCATATTTTCACACTGTCTGATGTAACCTGCCAGATTTCTTGGCTTCCATGGTGCTGTGTAATTTTTTTCTAGCTTCCTAGAGTTTGCTCTTACACAAGCAACTTCTGCTTTCACGTTGTCATCACTGTGTTGTGCAAGTCTAGTGTACTCGTTTTATTACCACACCCAGGGATGTCATAGTTACTGCTGAATGATTTCCCTCGAGATAAAAGTGGCACAGCTTTAAAAAATCAAGACCACTCAGTGATTGACTTAAGAAATAAAAATGGTATAATGCTTTCCAGATTCAAGCTTGTAACAATACTTTCTTTGTGTAAGTGTCAGCATCATTCATTTGTAGGTCATTTTCTTTAACCCTGTACATGAATCTTCATTAACATTTTTCTTTTTTAAATTCCAAGGTATTTTCATAGTGAAAGCTTATTTCTATCCAAGTGTTGAGTCTACCTGATTTCAGAGCCTGTGGAGTAGGAGAGGTAGCTGATAGTTAAGAGGGAATCACAGCCTGTCTGTCTTGCAAGAGCTCCAGCTCTCAGCTGAGAAAAAGAAGTTGCTGTATCTCACCTGCAAGGCACAAATTCCCTTTTGTAACAATTCCTTTGGAATCAAACTAACACAAGTCTAATTAGTTTTAATTAAGACATTCAGACTCTGTAGTAAAGAAATTGCTTTCAGTACCAGCAGTGGACAAGGGCATGGTTAGGTGATTTCAGGGTAGCTCACCTGTGCAGCTTTTGACACCTTCTCCTAGAGGGATTTTTCTAGGTGGCCACGGAGCTGGGCCACCTCTGCTACCAAAACAGGCTGAGAAAATTTGGTTTGTTCTCCCTGTGAAAGGAGCAGGTTGTGTGGAAAACTCAGAGCACCTTCCAGTACGTGAAGGGGCTTCAGGGAAAGGACGCTGCAGCAGGAACTGGAGGGACAGGACCAGGTGGAATGGGTAGAAATTAAAAGAGGGGAAATTTAGAAATTTAGATGAGATATTAGGATGAAATTCTTCCCTGTGAGGCTGGGCAGGCCCTGGCACAGGTGCCCAGAGCAGCTGGGGCAGTGCCCAAGGCCAGGCTGGAGCAGCCTGGGACACTGGGAGGGCTCCCTGACATGGCAGGGCTGGGATGGGTGGGCTTTGGGGTCCCTTCCAGCCCTTCATTCTCTGATTCTGTGATTCTTTTCTCAGAACAGAGCAGTGACAAAAGGATTTGTTGTTGTGTGAGTCTGCAGGGCTTTCCTGCTCCGGCACAGTGGTCACAGCTGCTCTCACAGACTGCAGGTCTCCAAGAAACCAGACAGGGACTGCACAGCTGTTCCATGCTGGTGGGCTGCTCTGGAATTTATTTTTTCCCCCTCAAATTCTTCTTTAATGTTTCCCTGGTGAAAGGATATTGCTTGGGCAATACCTTGCAGGAGCAATCTGTCTGTGAGGACAGAGGGGTAGGTGTTCCTGGGTGTGCTAGCTCAGTCTGAAATGCTGTTTTAGGGGCAGAGCACAGGGATCTCTGTGTCTCACTCAGGGGCAGGAGGAGTGGAAGCTGAGTGAGCTGAGTTAGAGCCTGTAACAGGCTGTACAAGGTTGACTTGTATGATTAAACCTCTATCATTCAGTTCACAGGCTGGGAATATTTTCATTTCAAAATCAGACTTAAGTATCTGCCAAGTATGCACTCTCCAAAAATTATTTGCTAATTAGTTTTCAAAACACAGAAGGAAAAATTGAAATACTGTGGGTTAAGATTTAATAAGAGAGGAGGCTCACAAGTACACACAACATATATATTTATAAATAAATCTCTATATATCTATAGATTTAGATATATATCTGTACCCTGCCAGGAATACAAAGGACAGAATCTATCTAATTATTTTTCTTTTTCCCACCTTGTGGAAGTATAGAATTCATTAAATATATTGTGACTAAAAAATACTATTTGAAAGGCCTGTTAGAATATTTTACTAATACAGAGAGAAATCACAGCCAGCAAATCAGATGTAATGACAGCTTCCAGCACGATTTTTTTTTTGTTCTCTTATAGACATAGTGAAAGATTGGTGTTATTGGAAATAAGCTGACTGTTAGTGCTTAGCTTCAGATTCTGAGTCAGAATAGAAGCATTGCTGTGTGAACGTCTCCTCCTTTCAGTGCATAAGCTCTGATAATTATTGCCTTAGATATGATAACTCTCTTTTTTAGCAGACTGTAGTAATGCAAAGATTATATAGCAGATACGTATTAATGCAAAATTAAAATTCTCTGTCAGTATACAGTAAAGTATTTAAGTTTTGGAATCTTCTGTGAAAAATGTGTTTTCTCATTTTTGAATAACTTATTTTCTTATGCGAAGCACATCTTCCTGTAAGCATAAGCATCTAGAAGAAAAGTTGAGAAACTTTTCAGTTATTTTTGTTTTATTTTGTGTCCTATGTTTGAGATCAATTCTTCCCTCACCTCTAGAAGACAAAACAGTGGGCAGGGTGAGAGGTCAGGGAAAAATGACATTTTTGTCTTAAGCTTCTAGATCTTGTTTTTATTTCTTAAGCTCAAAATACAGGCCTAGTGGAGACATGATGACTGTGATTTCTGAATAAGGGAACATAGTTTTCTAAATGCTTCTGTATTCATCTTCCTGCGCCTTTAAGAAAAATAAAAATTTTAAAAAATAAAATCCCAACAAACAATAAAACAGATATTGAAGGGCGACAGTGAATCAGTCTGTTGTCCCCTGGGACCTCTACCAGATCTGCTCCTTCTTCGTATAAATGAAGTGTTTAGTGCTTCAGTGTTTTACATAATGTTTTCTTGAATGATCTGAAAGGGGAAGTAGAAAGCACATTAGTTACATCTGCAGATGATGCAGAGCCAGAGAGCTACAGCAGCTGTAAGGATGGTGAGAAATTTAAATTCATCTGGGGAGCAGCAACGTGCAGGGATTTACAAAGGTAACAAAAAATAAAAAAATTCACTGTTACAAATTTACAAAATCACCTTGGAAACATGATCCAAACCAAAGATGTGTTGCTTGTCAAATTAGCTTAGTGAGGTGTTAATGATGTTTTCTTTCACTCCTGCAGTAAGCAAGAGCTGTTTATCTTGCTATCCCACCCAGTTAACTGTTTGTTATGGTATCCTGATCTTTAACCACTTCCACTGCATCTCCCTAGGACTGTTTGCAGTTTCCCTGCTGTGCTTCTGGCGGTGAAGGACAAATAACTGGACTGTTTCTTGCTTTAGTTGCAAGGAAAATCTTAGCAGTGTTGTGGGAAAAAACTAACATCTCCTTTCTCATTATATATTTTTTTCCCCTCACAACACTGAATTATATTAAAATTGTGTCTGCAGTTTGCACGCCTGTCCCAAATTCAGAGTCCTAGGACGTAAAATTGTGTTATTTTGTCATCTTCTCCTCTACCAGTCCTCTTTCCAGTTCGGGATGCCAGCATGACTGCAGAGCAGAACTGCCTTGAGATTCCTTTTTTCTGTACTGTTGCTTTAGTCCTGCTTTGGGAATTCAGTGGACTGGCTGCCTTTTTAGCTTATCAGCCTCTCAGCACCGGGCTCCTGATGGGGCAAGCTCAGCTGTAATTACCCGAGATAGCAGCGTTGCTATTGTTGGTGCTGAGTCTCTGCGTGTTAAGTAAGTGGTGTAAAACAATTCCGTGCTGGAGGAGCAGCCTCAGAGAAGGGGTTTTTGGTGCACTTTGGGTAACAGGCTGAGTGAGGGAGGCAGAGCACAGCCACACAGTCCAGGATCACGGAATTGCTGGGTGCTTTGGGATGGAAGGCAGGGACACCTTCCACTGTTCCAGCCTGTCACTTTGTTTTTGTTTTAACTGGGGCTGTATCCAAACATTCTGTGTTTTCCTGGAGGTAGCTGGATAATGTGCTCCCCACAGCTATCCTAAATTAACGTTAGATGACTAGGGGAGGAGGGAAGATACACAAGAGCACCTGTTTTGCAGAAAACCTTACTAATATTTTTTTCCTTTTTTAGCTGATTTGTCAGCACCCACATGATAAATTTGGGCCTCTTGGTGATGGGCTTGCTCTGCTCACCTTTGTGGGCCTCCTAGAAATGGTCCATGGGTCTCAGTGTCTGAGACAGGGAAGCAGGATGGTGAATTTTATTGTGAGAAAGTAGGTAACAATCAATTGCTTTGCATAAAGACTGACCTAAAGGCACAGCTTAAGATTGGCCGTCAGTGTTGGACTTCAACACCTGCAACATGGGCACATACCCTGTGTCCCTGTAGTGGTGTTGTTTGGGTTTTTTTAATAATTACAATTGCTTTTGGTGCGTCTGCTGTGTGTCTGGCATGATTTTGGTGCCAGGCTTTCAGAATAATTTCACTGCTACTCACTTTAACCTGCTTTAGGATTATGCATTTTTTTATTCCTTTTGTGCAGTGAAAATTGCACAAATTTGTTCGTCCTAATGAAATATATTCGCCTATACCTGATCTCAGTTGCCATATTAAGGCATAAGACAAAAAAATATGCGCTCTCCTTAGTATTTCCTTTATGGCAAAAGGTTGTGATGCTGTTTATCTGTGCTACTGTGCCTCTCTATCTCTGTGGATTCTTTATCCAAATAGCATGGTGGTGGCTTGCAAGTGATGAAAAACAGTTTCCTTTACACAAATGTCCATCTTTGTTAATGCTGTCAGACAGCAAGTGTGATGTTCAGGGGGTGCACGCCAATCTGTGGGCTACTGATAGTGTAATCTAATTTCCAAAAATAAATTAAAAGCATCTTTTCATCTGTAGCCATCAGATGTACTCCAGCTAAAGACAACAACGCTTTAGAGACAGCACATGTGAATTTGGTGGCTAATTGGAAATTAAACCTATGGGTTTTCCACATTTTCTGATAGGCTGACCTTGCTGAAGGAGGTCAGGATGGTATCACGTGGCAGAAACTTACACAGATAAAAGGTCCATGTGGAAGGACTGTTGCTTGTTTCAAACAATGTCTTTGAAAGCTTTGTCAGCAGCTTTAACCTTTTTCAGCCAAAACTTAAGCATGGCATTAGTGAAACTTGCATTTTAAAAAGTTAACAAACAATAGGCATTTTTTTAATAGGTGTCTTTTACATTAATTTTCTTTGCCCTCCCAGGTAAAACGAGGGAAAAAATGAATCAAACTGCATTTCTGATCTTAATAGGTGAGGTGCCACAACTCGAGAGTGAACTCTTCCCTAGTGTGTACCACTTACATGCTTTTTTTTAGGATGTTATACCTGTGTATTCAAGTTATAGCTGTGTATTCAAGTTGAAAAGATGGGTAATACTTCTCTCCATTGAGAAATGCCACAAAATTTATGTCAGTCTTTTTGATAATCACAAGATGAGAGAGACTACCCCGTCTCCTTCTTCTACTCCCTCAAACTATTGTGTGGGATATTAGTGTGTCTCCTCCCTGGTCTGCATGGTTATGGCTCTTCTGGCCCTGGTTTGTATGTATGGCTGAGCTATTCTTCCTTTAACATGACAAAAACAACTGTTTTCTGTTGTTTGTCCCGACCAGGCATAACAAATATGGGTTCAGACCTCCTGTATATCCTGTACAGCCTTCTCCTTGGTGAAGAAACACAGACAGATCCTTTAATCTCCCTGAATTGATGAGGTTGCCTGTTTAATTGAAGGAGTCCTTTTATGTTCAAGACCTTGCTGTCTGAACCCTGGAGGTGACAACTTGCTGGCTAGATTTCTCATATCAGCTGCATGAATCACAGGGTCCCAGCACCCCCGTGTCAGTAAGGTTCGTGTGGAGCTGGCCCAGGCCAAGCCGTGCCTGGAACCCCAGAATATTGGTGTCAGTAAGGTTCGTGTGGAGCTGGCCCAGGNTGGAACCCCAGAATATTGGTGTCAGTAAGGT
>VWYI01002834.1:0-19820 GCA_013399455.1 Anthoscopus minutus
AAGGAAGGAAGGAAGGAAGGAAGGATATCATAATCTAATTTATATCAGAAATAAGGAGATGAGAGAAGAAGGAAAACAAAAAATCAAGTATAAACAGATGGTAAAGACAGGCAAAGTCAGTGGTTTAAAGACCCGTGTTTTAAATGCAAAATCATATATTTTTAGCTCGTAGTTGTGCCATGTTGATAGTAGTAAGTCTTCTTAAGTTGAGCCAGTGAACATAATAGCACTTCAGAATGCTTTTTTAAGATATAAATCAATCTCTTCAGTTTAATTTCTCTAGAACTAAGTTAAACTGATTTGACTCTCATCCTTCAGGAATCACCTTAATCGAATTTGCATTGTTCAAGAAATATATTTTGTCAAACAACTTAATCATGTCCAAATGTGTAATCCAAAAACCCAAGGGTAGCGTACTTTGCCAAAGATTTATTATTTCTACCATCTCTACTATCTTCTTGATTAATCAAGGTAAACAAATCCCCCCAAATATTTTATTCATCTTCTGTCAAATAATTTAGAGATACAGAAGAAACTGTAGTAAGAAAAAGTCTTAGCTGATATTCTGACAGTAATATTAGCTGAAGTCCTATGTCAAGGAATATTTCTTCCTTTCACAGGAACAAAGTTTTTTGTGTAATGAAATAAATGTCATTGAAGTATATGCAACATTTAAATCACATGTATCTCAAACAGTGGTTGTTTTTTGCATGCTCTGACATTCTGAAATGGCCTCGGTCCAAATTACTTTTACCTTGTTGTCCACATTTTTCCTTGACCTTAATGGGACTAATACTTGGGTACTTTCTTGACAGAATGAATTAGCTAAAGTTACAATTACTGTACAATTGTCTTATTGTCAACAGGAGCATGTGGGCTGGAGGAAAGTTTGCTTCCATGCTTTCTGAGTCAGCACTGCCTGCAGAGGATCCCTGGTTATCTGCAGAGTGCACCGTGGACCTCCACACCAGACCATGGATCCCATACATATCCCTCAGCTACCTTCAGCTGAACAGGCACATCCATATGGAACAATACACATTTAAACAGGAAGAGCTTTCTCTAACTCCACCAAAAAAGTCTTCATAAGTAAAATTATTCCAGTAAGGTGCTGCACTATTGATTCCAGGGCGAGTTTGCTTGAGGTACTCTGAACATCAGTCTGCCAAGTAACACGAAGCTCTCCTCTGCCAGCTGAAATTTTTGTTATGATTTACGATTTCTGAACCCTGTGCAACTCCTGAGAGCGACAGAATGATATATCAGAATCTGAAATATGGGTTTGGCAATGCATCACATTAGCTCAAAGATCACAGCTGAATTCAGTGCCAGCTGTCTTTAGTTTAATTGATAAGAAAGGGAGAGTAGATATGGCTTTGATGTGAGGGTGGTGTCAACTAAAATATCTCCTCCTAGTGCACTTCTCTTTTCTCCTAAGGAATTTCACATACATAATTAGTGGAAAACATCAGTTGTTTAAATTGTTTGTTCCTTTAATATTTTTATTCCCCATGCCTATCTGCCAGATCTTTCCACACATAACAAGAATAACAATATTGCATATTTAATACAGAGGATGACTTGATGGGAATTAAACTCCCTCTCAGAGGGGTTTACTTCATCAAATCCCTATAGACTATTAATCTTCCAGTTCTCTGAAGCCTTTCGGAACAATAATCAAAGAAAAGAAAGCAAAAATAGGATATGGGGACTGAGGATTATTTTTTATTTGTCTTGTCTTGTTTTCCCTTTATAGTGAGAGATTACTGAGCCAGAAAAAGCTATTAGGACCCAAAGAGGGAGGTTTCATGCCTCCTACTTATTTGGTGGGGCCATGACTGCATCTCATTCATATTCTAGTGGATTGGCCTTTTGTGGCCTGCTGAAAAGCCATAAAGGCAATGACAACAAGAATGACTGCAGTGCAAGTGCACCCTTTCTCATTTCCATCTCTCCTCTCCTGTGAAACTGGCATTATTAGAAAGGCAAATGCAATGGCTGCAGGGGTTCCTGCTTTTTTTTTTTTCCCTTTTTTTTCCCTTTTAGAGTTTACCTTTTTATTTCATGCCACAACTCAGGCTCACTACATTCCTGTTCACAGTCTAACCACTCTCCAGTGGGCACACGTACATCAGTGAAGTCTGCCTCTCTTGTTCTCTGGTTTTTTGTTTGAATTTACTTGTTCAAATATCAGCTGCTTTTGTTAGATGGCATTTAAGCTTGAGAGATATATTTCTCTAATGATCTAATTCACACATACAAAAAAAAAGCACTATGTTTAAAAAAATAGCTAAAGAAAAAAAATGGAAAAGAACCCCCATCACTATCCATACATTGAATTAACTCTGAAGATGACTTAAAAAATTGAATTTACACACTAATGCTTTCCTTAGGATTGAAGCTTAATAGAATTAAAAACTTATCAAAGGACATCACTTGACTCAGGAAGATTATCTGATGTTAATTATAACATGTAACTCAAGAATGTAATAAGTGGACAAAATATGCAAGAGTGAGACACTAACAGAAGCATATGATTACATGAACAGCTCTCATTTGAAGATTTTGAGACAAATCTTATTTTGAGCATGTGCATGAAATACTAACCTAGCTCTTTAGGCACAAGACAAATGCCGTCTAATTTGTTTTAGGAATAGATGTCACAGTAGAAATAGGGGAATAGAGGTAGTGGACAGGCTAGTTAGTGACCTTTGGTGTCTGACTGGACATGCTTTGTAAGAAAAGAGCTAAGAAGATTTAAAGCTTTATGTGAAAGAAATAGCTAAAAAAATGATATGGACAATTGGCATGCAAATGAACAAAAAATATAATTTCTGCACTAGAATGGTGAATGTAGAAGAGCACTATTGGAAAGATTGTGTTTCATGGTAAGAATTTAAACAGCATATAAAGAGCAAATAAATGGAATGCCATGGCATTTACTATGCATTGGTCTTTCTATGCTGCGTGGACATTAAATAGCCTACAGCAGTTTCACAGTCAGCAGGATTTGTCCCTGAGTCCTTGACCAAAATTTGTCTTTGTTTCTCTTGCTGGGCTGCATGCTGATTCTCCCTGATCTGTTTGTTTGCCAACATATATTGCAGGGCTAAATTTATTTCAGTGATGACTGTGGATACACAGCTGTAGGACAAAATGTTATACAGAAGTTATGAATGAAAAATTTTGTTAATATTATTGCTATTATTATGTTATAAACACAGGATTTGGAATTACTAGCTAGCATTACTTAGGATCTAAGAACTTAAGTTCTTAAGTTTAAGAACTCTTAGATACGGAGTTTGAGATTTAGTGTCGTTCTGCTTCGTAAAGATGCCCTCTTAGAGCTTTCCTATTTCCAGATGCATGGCAAACTTTCCATTGTGCAACAGTTCTGATTTTTCTCCTCATTAGAATGTAGAACATTAAAAAAAAAAGGACCAATGATAATTGTATATACCTGTTTAGATAACATAGCATATATGGGTAATATATCCCCACTGAGCAAAATCTCACGTTGTGAGAGAAATTCCTGATACAAAAATTATTCACCTGCATCAGATGTTGTTAATACTTGTGTTAAGTGTTATTAAAAAATATGGAATGCAATTGGTTTCTTTCTTCATGAATCTTGTGATGGTCTTGAACTGTGACCTTTTATGAATATCACCAGGCTTTCACTTCTCAGCTCAAAAAGTGGTTACCAGCAGATAGTCAAAGGAATTCTCATCAGTTTCCATGAGATATGGTGAAACAGAAGCCTTTTATTTCCTCTGTATATGTTTAGCTCCTTCTTCCATCAAAATCCTAAAGAGGGCAAGATTGTGCCTCTGTACACTTGACTTTCATGGTACATTAGAGCTGACTTGTGTATCTTTGGGGATTTGTACATTATTGCAGTAAGTAATATGGCTACTGCCTGGAGGCATTGCAAGCCACAACACTTTTGCCATCAGTGTACCTCTTCTCCCAGGTCAAAAAGAAGACACTCCTGTTTCTAGGAACAAAATACAAAGGCAAACTTTTTGTCTTGAGTTGGTAGCTCCCTCCACACATAAACCTGCATGCATTTTATCCCTCTGCTTAAGGTACAGGTGTTAGAAAGCACCTGCCCTTGTCCTCAGCACCTGTCATTATAAACCACTCATGGCCAAAAGAAATGAAGTGCATATCTTACTGCACCCAGGGTGTCCAACAGCTGTTGGCCCTTTGGACACATGGAGAGTTGCTGGTGGGCGGTGCTGTAGCATCCAAGCCCCAGCAGGGCTGGGTGAGTAGTTCCCTGTGCAAAGAAAGCATCCAAACCATGCAGCAGCAGCAGCAAAATCCCAGCGCTGCTGTTACCGTGGAGACGGCAAGAGAGAGAGAGACAGAGAGATAGAGAGAGAGAGAGAGAGAGAGTGATAGAGCAGACCAATGTGTGTGTATGTTTGGTGGGGAGATGGATCAAGGGAGGAAGACTGGGAGGAACTACAGAAACAAGCATTTTCTGGCCTATTTTACATCTACAGTTACCAGTTAACAAACTTCTTCTTAACCCAATCTTGCTGGAATTCCCCATCCTTCGAATGGGTAATGGCAGCAATTCCAACAGTAGCTATGTAGAAAAGGTCATCTTTTTACTATTTTTATCATATGCCCCTTTTCTAAACAGATTATCATAAGGATTTTATAGTGCCATCTTGCAGAGGTACTACAAAAAGTGTGATTCAGAAGACACACTGATTGCAGCCTAATTAGACATTACTGTTTACCAAAAGTAACTCATGCTGTATTATTATTTCACATTATATAACAAATATTTCCAAACATTTCTTCAGCAGCTGTACGAGCTGTCAGTAAAACTAAGGGCTCTGCAAAGGTCATTGTTACTGAAGGAGGCTGAGTAGAAATTCCTCTCTGCACTGTCCTTTCACAGTTCATTTCTGTTCTTTATGTGCTGTATTCTGTCCCTGTGATGTCTTTGCCATTATGTTAAATGGATGATCTTTGTATTCAGACCAAAGAAAAGGTTAGTGGTTATTACTGCTATATGGTCCAGGATGTAGAGTTCAGAATAATTCAGATTCATGCCTATGCCTATTTATGTAGACGTTTGTCTGAATAACAGCTGAGTCTCAACTGCCTCCCTCTATCAGCCCAGCTCAGCCCTGATTTTTCCCTGTTCATACACAGGGCTGCAATGCTACAAGGTTTGTACCTGCTTGACTTTCCGTGCTCTGGGCTTCATTCCTATTGGTGTAAAGCAGCCAGTACATCTCCAAGGCTGGACATTCTATCACAAATATTTTCCATTTTGTGGTTGTTTAATATTTTGAATATCCTGATTAAATCAGGATTAGCATGAAAATGTCCAAAGGAAAAAAACCCACATCATCCCCACCCAGTGGCTGACATGTTGTTTTACAGATATTCTAACTTTGAAAGAGCTTAGATGCATTTTATATTAGAGAAACACATGGGAGACAGGTATACTTGCTGACTTAGAATGGCACAACTGGCCCTATCCAGTAATAGTTGCTCATGGATTTATTTAACAAAAATCAAGTTTGCAGTGGTCAACACTTTTGCTGTTTTTAATATTTTGAGCTGAGAGTTTCCCTTTAACATTACGTTATCAGGCCAACTCATCTGGAACCTCATTTGAAATAAGATAATCTGGTGCTTTGTGAGCATTATTTTTTCCATATTACAAATGTATCCATCTGCCCCACTTTGAACTTGCAGTGTCTTGCTGCAGGATTGAGAAAGAAGTTTCACTTTGAGGGCTGGGGGCTTTTTAACTTTTCTTGTTTTAATTATGGCTGGGATTTTGTTGTTGGTTTTGTTTTCTAGTCATTTAGGGAAGTCTTATTTTTAGAAAAATTACAAAAACCCCTGGGAAAATATTTCTTAGTAATGCATCAATTTTTCAGATAAAGTAGTTCTGCGTAGTTACAATAAGCCTTTTTTAGGAACTGAATTTGTTAGCCAGGAGGGAAAAAGAAAGTGAAGGGGAGGGAGAAACAAAAAAACATAGTGAAAGGAATTCAAAAAGCTAAAATATTTCCCTCAGCTGAGAACACTGACCAACATCTTGAATAGATTCTCTAGTGCTATCTAGATGTATTGTCCAGGGATGCTTAAATAATAATTTTTTCTTATATGATCACCTGGTTGGTTTAATACAGAAATAATTTTTGGTTTTGCTGGGTACAGGTGGCTGCGGTAATTTAAGAATCTTTCCTTGACAGCACAGATAGAGGATCTCTTTCATCTACCACTAGATGTCATGCACTGATATCTGTCCCCTCAGTGTAGGCCAGGATTATTGGCACAGACAGAAATACAGGAAAATTCTTCTCCTTAAGCCTTCTCAACTTTTTGTTGTAATTCAAAATATGAGAAATGTGACAACTCCTGATAAATTGATTGTTTGTTTTAGCAGAATTTTTGGTCATGTTTTCTGCATTTCTGATATTTAAAAATTTTTCCAAATGTAAATTGACTATCTGCATTTTTATTATATAATGTCTTCAAATGCTTGTTGGTGGTTTTCATGCTTCTGTAAGCCAGATGTAAGTATTATGACAAATTTGGAAGTGAGTAGAGAGAATCTTAGAGAACAGTTGGACCATTAAATTTTTTCTTTCCCTAAGCACTGAACAATAACACAATAGCACTCTAACTTATCTCCAGCATAATTTATCCCATCTCCCACCTGCCCACATTTCATTTTAGGCTGCCTTTTTTTGGTAAGATATCTCACACATACAGTACCAGAACTGAATAAACGTTTCCTTCAAAGCATCTTTTTCCTAGCAGAAAATGGTTTATTCAATTTTTTTTTTCTATTCAGGTGTTTTCTTTTCCTAGAAGTTCATTTTTACTTGGAAATAAGGTGTTTTTTTTCAGTTTCAAGCCAACTTTTTGGCAGGAAAAGGTATTTCGATTTTGCTTTTACCAAACAAATTAAAACCAAGTATTTTCAAAGAACAATTTCTACAAGGAAAGAAAATAATTCACCAGAAATAAGCATGAAAAAATAGGGTTTTTTTAGTGGCTCTACAGAAGCCTTTTGAGATAATTTTACTATGCTGTTTTTCAATGAGGTAAAGTGATTTGCCTCAGTTCATAGAATGCCTTGGTAACAGAAGCATAAATAGACCCCTAGCATTCAGATTCACAAAATTTTAGCTGATTATTCCAGGTTAAACAGGTAACAATATAATCTGAAGCCCCTAGCTCTCAGTTTCTGTTTGTCACTGCCTGATAACTCCTCCTCTCAAAGATATGTATAACACCCGATTTAAAAACAGACAAGATGTGTAGAAAACCAGAGAAAACCATGGAAACAAGATGAGGTTAGTGGCATAAGTCCATGCACTATATATATATATTGAATGTTGCACTTACTTCACTAAGCAACAGCTTAGTGTATGGTATAAAAATAAATGTAGAACATTTTAAAATTCTAGATTAAAAGAAAATTACATCAAAGCACAAAATCTTACTGGCAGTAACAGTACGACATTGATAAAAATCTTTGCTGCTGACAGAGTGGGACCTTATGCTGTTTGTTAGATTCTCAAGTGGCTCTAAAGGTCATGAAAGCCTCTCTATATAACATGATTATAATATAATAGAAAAAGGTAACTGACTTAATCCTTTGGTTACTGCTTGCTTTTATTGAATTTCTGTACTCATTTCTGCTTAATTAGAAACAGAATTAAATTTATTTCAATGTCAAGTTGTCACTGCTGTTTTTTCAAATCACATTAAAAAACAAGATGAATATTTGCAGATAGTATTTATATTTTGCAAGAAAATTTGTCTGCCTGGTTTTTATCATCTGAGAAAATACATTAGTTGGGATTGATGTCCCAGTCCACTCCTGGTGAGTAATGGTGAAAATTAAATGATGTACACTTAAACTGAACAGAGGTACGCTGTGAGTTAGAGCAGACTGTGATTTTAAATGCTATGTTACCATCTCTCACTATAAAGGGACAAATTTTTTGCTAGTAAAAATGAAGCACTTCATGGCACTGAGTTGAGCCATGTGTGTCAGAACTAGTAGGAGATCTGCTGAAAGGTCAAATACACCAAGTACAGGAAAGTTTGTCAGAACCTGACAGAAATTCTTCAGCTGAAAAACCATCTGCAGGAGAATCTGCAAAATCAAATATTTAACAAACTACATTTCAACATTACCAAGGTCCTGACAGAAAGTCAGGAAGGCTCTGAATAAATCTTGTCTGCCAAAAACCTGTCAATGCCTGACAGCAATGCGCTCATCCCTTTCCTTGGGAGTTACTTCGGCCAGTGTGGGTGGGGCTGAAGGGCTATTTTGAACCAAGCTTTAGGTTACAAACACTGGGCCAAAAGAGTGCCTTTCTGTCAAACTTCTGCCCTCAAGAGGACTGTGGTCCCCAGCTTCACTTCCTGAGGCCTTCAGGTTCAGCAATCTGTCCGTTCCAGCTTTTCGCTGCTTTTGAGGTTCTGAGCTGGGGCTGTGCTCTGCTCTGCTCTGCCACACCAAGCTACCTCTAAAATGCCCTAAAATGCTACAGGGGGATGCTGCTCGCATGCAAGGGCACAAGCTGGTGAGCACCTGACTGGTTTGGCATAGGAAGTGCTGCCAAAACACTGCTATCTTTGCTCTGCTGCCTTGAGTCTGTGCACTCACAATGCTCTGACAATACACTTTGGTCCGTCAGAGATGCTGAAGTGATTCACTCCTTGATGAGCTTGGATAAGACAACACAGATCTGACACATTATATGATATTTAACTTGTCACTGTTGCCCTTAATATGCCTAACCAGGCACTTTGTACAGAAAATAGAGAAAGCCTTCCTGAGCAAGATAATTGAGGATCCTATAGCTATGTTCTTTTGAAACCTTTGAAGAGGTTTATACAAACTGAGTGATATTTAATAGATAGCTTGAAGCTGCTATCTGTAATTTAACATTCGTCATCCCTGCACTTAACCACAGTAGCTTCATTGCATACATAGAATAAAATAAGCCTGTTTCTAAAAGGAGAGAAAATATTTAGGTCTTGGCCTCTGTCTATCTTAAAACTCTTTGATATGCACCCCCCTCCTCTCTCTGATAACCTTTCTGTCAGACTCTTTGAGGTCCTAAATGTCTCCCCAAACAAGAACAGTCTCACAGGCAGAAGAATATCTGGTGTAAAGAGCAAGTAATAATATAACGTAAGATGACAGGGAAACTTTTTGCTTATGTTTCTGCAACAAATGTATTTCAGGAAAGTTAATATTTATAGCTAGACTCTTGTTGATAATGGTAAAAGGAAATAAAATGCTGTAGGCATGCAAAAGGACAAGGCCTGCCAGTAAGTTCTCAGTGTGCTATGGAGAAATAGAACTGGAGCATCTTAGGCATAATAATATTCTGGCCAAGCCACAATTAACTCCTATTAAATTTTATTAATCTAAAAATAGTTTGTATATATTGAATTACAAACATTATGAATGCTGAGAATTATTTTTGATTCTAATCATATTAGGTGGAAACAAGGAACGCCATCCCTCCTTTGTTTCTTCAAAGGAAATTGTTTATAAAGCCACTCTTTAAAAATTCTTCTCAGTCATTAGATGTTGTGTGATACCAAGGAAAGTATTAAAAAGTTATGAGGTAGAGTGCTCACTGGCACATCTCAGTGAGAAGTATTTGGACAGCAAGCAAAAGCAAAAATATCATGCTTTGAAAAATAGTTTCTGTTTTTATGTTAAAGCATTCCATCCATCTCTTCAAGTGTTAAATATTACTGTGGTGAAAAGACATATTTACTGTTTTCTTTAGCCAGACATCTCACATTGTTCTTCTGAACTTTGTGAAAATGCAATTTCATTATGCCATGGTGAAGATATTTGCTAAGAGTTAATGGAATCATGTAATACAGGTTAAGTAAGCGCAGATAATTATGGGATAGATATTCCAGTAAGCACTGCAGCTCCACATAACAGGTGCCAGAGTTAAGGAAATTGCATGCAAAGGCTTCCTTATTGATTGGATGACATAATCTATAGGCATGGATAGTGCAATGGCCTCTGAACTGGCAGATTCAGTTCAGAGTTCTTTCTCTGAAAGGGGAAGAAGTACTGTCAACAAGCATAAGAAGTTTTCATTATGCTTTCAGAAGTCAGTCACAAAGATGCAATCAGTGGATCCCTACATCTCAGAATTACACATGGATATGTACCTAATTACTTGTCTTATTCTGTGCGAAATAGCAGGTGTGGTAAATTATCCACGCCTTGTATGGTTCAAGGAAGAACCCTGACATCTACTTTCTTCCTATCACTCCCTGGGTATGTTGTTTTTTTCTTTTTACTTTTCTAAATTTCTCCTGTAGAGGGATTGACAGCTTTGAACTATCTTCCCAAATACCTGAAGAATCCAAAGAACAGTGGTTTCTCTAATAAATAATGTCACAGATCCCTATTGGTTTAAAGCCCTACAGAGAGCAACCACAGATGACTGGGGCAACTAGAATCAAAGTCATCTTGATAAAAACCTTGTTAGGAAGCTGCTTTAAACTGCACAAGAGCATTTGGTCTTTGAAAACATGTAAAGACACAAAAGTTAATAGCTCTAGCCATTTCTCTACCTTCCCTTCCTCCTTAAAACTGTAGCAATGCATTCTATAACTGGGCACTTCAACCTACATTTTCAGATGTTATTGCTTTCCTTTACGTTCAGCACACATGGGGTGAAGTTACCTCTGATCTCTGTGCTTCACAGTCTGGCTGTGCTACCTGCATAACATCTTAAGACAGTGATTAACCTACACGCTCTCCAGAATGCAAGAGAATTCAAAAATTTCCCTCTCATGCTGAGTGCCGACTCTGTCAATCTTTTTCCCACAGGAAATACTAGAGGAAATACTTTCTGGAAGGAGTGGATGCATCAAAATCAGCTTGAACTCTGTTTACTTTCTGTAAGGAAACACCTCATGTGTAATCCTTATATTATTTTGACTATTTGAGTATAACCTTTAAACAAAAGAGGCCAGATTATAAACAAAAATTTTAATCATAGCTCCATAGAAAATATAGATTTCCACTACTAAGGGTATAACCTAAAAATAGTCTTCTGTGATGACAGTACATTGCTAAGAAATACAACTAACACATTTTTTTCCAGGATTAAAAAAACCTAACACCAATGTCATGGTCTGTATACATATACACATACGCATACATATGCATATACATATAAGTATGCATATACATATACATGTGTTCTTTACTCATGTTGTGATGTACTAGCTAAATGACAAGAACTAAGAATTCAGCTGTATATCCCTAAAAGGCCTTCTGTCTGTGACTTTTCCTCACGGCTTCTTTATCTGAGATTATTCTCTATGCTTGAGTAATTCCCATTGGCACAGTTGCAGGCAAAGCACTACTGTCTGCCAAGCTTCTGAACTAATCATTGGTGAGTGTAGTACCCCAGAATTGAGAACCTGGAGGCTGAAAATTTACGTGAATCAATTTTTACTTTTGCAAAGTGCACTTGAGCTTGATCTGTTGCATCAGCTTTGCTTTTTAAAAAATAATAAGAAGAAAACATTTCTTGTTTTCATTTCTTTCCTATAGTGCATGAACATTTTTCTTTTTTTGTTGTTGTTTTGTAATTTAGTTGTTCCATTTGTTATTTTTCACCATTTTGTATGAAGTCTCCTATTTCATGTGAGCATTTCTGTCTGTCAATAGCTGTCTAAAAATAAAATCTTCTAAATGAGTTCTGAAATTTTGTCTCACGACTATAGACAGAGCAACAGAAGAAAATGTTGCAGGTGAGCACTGAGCATTCCAATGAAAGACATGGAGACTTAAACACAGATGCACATTTCCCACTTGATACAGCGACTAGCCTGCAAAAAGTTAAGGCAGAAGTTTAATTTGTGCAAACCTTAGGTTTAAGAAACTGTTTATATTACAAAAAGAATGAGCATATTAGAATGGCTGATAACCTGGGCTGGAAGAAGGGAGTGTCTGGGGCATCTGCCAGGGATGATTTGAAACACAGGCTGTGACTATTAGCTGAATCAGGAAGAAGTGGGGTGAGGCAAAGGATAGCTTTAAGTTCAATTGAGTTATGTAATCACCAATCCATTCTGAAGTAAATTTTATTTCCAGCTCAATTCTAGAAAACATTACCATGAAGATTTTGGTTACTTTGCTGAACCTATTCTTTTCCTAGAAAAATATTCTGAAGACAAATTTCTGGTGAGGTCTAACTAGTATATTTTTGCATTAGTCACTGAGTCTTAGATACCTGAATAGTTCAGGGGGAAAAATACCCCCACCTATCATCCTTTTAATGCATGGCAAATCAATCTTGTAGCAATATTAAGGATCAAGGCTGAGTCATCTAGTATCTTATGTTTTTAATATGTAATTGGAATAAGAGGACTTGATCTGCATAGTAAGGCTTATATCGCATCGAGAATATACTGGATACTATTAATTGCTGTCAGATGAAGCCAGATAGATTTTACCTCCCTAGCCTATCAGCACCTCAGGTTCTGTTGACTTTATTGTATTTAATTTCACTCCACACCACTCCAACACATTGCAGAAAATGAGATCTATTTTTTTTTGTTTCCTCCCTAGCACTTTCTCCGTAAGGTGATGTTTTCAATTTTTGGTTTATTCCAGTTGGCCTTGCTGGAATGCCTTCTAGTTTTTCCAATGTCATTTATGTAAAGAGTGGAACATAATTTTTGTAAGAATTGCAATCATATGTCTTATTAAAAATCATTCATGTACATACATTCAATTTCCTGGAAGTATCAATGAAGTTTTTGACTATCCCACCCTTCACTGATGAAAACAACACTTTGTATGAAAAATGTTCTAAATTTCCCTCCTTATGTATTCCCAACCATTACTCTTTATTTTGTCTAGTGGACTTCCTTAACAACTCTGTTGAGTATTAGCAGTACCTGTTAGAAAGATTTTATATACTTCTATCAAGTTTTGTACCTGAGAGATTGTCATGTCACATGGACTGCCTAATTACTTTCAAAGATGATTGATTACTTTCACCTTGTTCTCCAATAATCTATGTCTAGGAATTTCCACTTTCTAAAATATGTAAAACATTATGACAGATGTTACAACATGTGAAGAATATAAAAAACTGATCTGCCAAGGAGTTTTACTGAAATTGATATTGCATCTGTAGTCCACATTTTTTAAAATATGCAACTACACTGTAATTTAAAAAATATTTTGGTGTACTTATTGCAATAAAATTACTGCATATAAGAAGAATGTCACATTTTTAAGATCAATATTGGCAGTACTAGTCAGAAATAACCTTTTGAAACATGAAGATTTTTTCCTACTTTGTTATTCTTATTTGAACCACTGGTACCAAATTTTAACATGACCTGTTTAAAAATCAAATTCTTGTACCACGGTAAGTATACAGACAGATATACTGTATTCCTACTGCAAATAGGGAGATTGCAAGATCTTTTTGTCAAAAGACAGGTAGAAGTATGAGACAGAAATTGGATAAAACTATTGTTTAAAATCAGACAAATAGGTAGCAAATGAACCACAAGTAACATGCAGGGTATCTCAATAGCTTGTTATTTTTAAGTGCTTCTTTCTTTCAATCTCCTTTGCCAGGTTTAGTTTATATTCTGGAGGAAGTAGTCTTACCTTTGTTCCATTATGACCTTGTGCTTTCTTAATTGATTTTAGTGCTCTTTGGCTTTATTTTTGAGAATTTATTTTCAGTGAAAAGAACATTTGACCTTGAGGTCAGTGTTTCTAATTCTAACTTCTGGTAAAGTTCGTAAAACACTCAGAAGAGGAAAACTCTTATTATAACATGCTAAGTACTGCATTATTAGACAAAATTTGTTACTAATAGAGCTCAGTTGTTTATAAACCAGTGGATTCATTCAGTGGTAAGAAATAGGTAACACTAACTATTATGGCAGTCCTGATATTGGTATCAGCAGCTGAGCAGGCATTACACACCTGAGTACAACTCTCACTCTTTGGTGCTGATCTTCTGGTGTGGATTGCAGGCTACCTGGCACAATTCCAGTGTGCTCACACAAAAGTTGCCCTTTTGAAGAGACACTGTAAAGAACATAGTTTACAGCTTTGAGATCTTAATATTTCTGCAAGTATGAAATTTTCTGGAATTTTTGTGTTTTAAAAAAGCAAAAAGTAATGCTCAAGTTTTGTCAACTATGCCTCACATTGAAGTAAATCCATTAAAGCCTTGGCCATCAAAATAAGGAAATTTTTAATAGGAAAAAAAAATTCAATTAGTGTTGCAGAAAGATACACCAGAATCAGTGTCATAATATTGAAGTTTAATCACCTGAAATCAATGAACAATAAAATCCTTACCGTTTAGTCTCACCCAAAGAAACACCTTTATGCAAAATACTAATTTTTAATATTTTAAATATTATATTTTTGGTGGGGATGGATTTTAAGATCTTAATTCTTCACTCATAGAGTTTTACATAGGTGCTAAATTAAGCAAGATCTAAATGTCTTTTTGTGCCTCAGTAAATCAAAGGAAATAATGCTTCTAATGTAACAGATGACCTGAGAATAAATCCACTACTTATTATAAAAACTTAGACACTAATATGATTAACACTGCTCATAAGCTGTTAAATACAGAAATTAATTTACAATTAATGAATTGCCAGCTCACTCCTACAACAGTAATTGCTTCTCTTCCTTCAGTTTCAGTCTCTACCATGAAACTCTCTCAACTACGTATACAGCCTAAGCTTTAATTTTAGATTTCTCATAAGTTCCAGTGACATTTGTTCTGTTATTGCCATTCCTATCACCTCCTATTTACATTAATGTACTATTACCACCAGTAGACAAAGCAAACAGAAGTCAGGGCTATCTGTTAGGCTGACTGTCAGAGGCATTATTACGGTTGCTTAGCAGCCAAGAAGACAAGATAATACATAACTTTCATACATAGAATGAAAGAGAAAGCAAATTTAGGCAGTTAGAATATTAATAACCAGTTAAGGCCCTTGTACGAAAAGTCTGAATCATGAATTATCCTGAGAGATCAGCATCAAATCTGTTTTAGCTTAAAAATAGCTGTATATCCTGTATGAATTTTATTTCCGGAAAATACAGCTTAATTTCACAAAGGGCTTTATCATCACAACACCATGTTTAAGGTCTGTACTTCCCTGGCCTCCTAGGCTTCTTAATTTATCTGTTGATGGGTAAATCTGATATCTTTACCATATAAATTGATGGGGTGTTTTGTAATTGGAAATTTAGGAGCCACATGGATTGAAAGTTATATATTGGTGAAGAATCAGCATGAGTCATGTCAAGAAAATCCAGTGCAATTCACTGAACAAGCTGATAAGCATACTGGCAAGAGACATTTAGCTAGTGTAGTCTGCTTTGATTTTCAAACAGCATTTTTCAAAGTCTTTCATCAAAGCCTCTTAAAGAAATTAGCCTGTTGGAATAAAAAGAAATGTTTTCACGTGGATAAAAATTCTGTAACATATAGGAGATATGGTGAGAGTAGTCAGCTTTTAAAGCAGATGAATATCTCACCTGTGGCTCTGCATTGGCATCTGTGTTGTTTCACATAATCACAAATGAATCAGAAAAGGAGATGAAATGAGGGACGTAGCCAAGTTACGGTAACAAATAAATTACTAAAAAGAAATATGAGGGTCTGCAGCAAAGTAGGTCTTCATAATGTTGAGTAACTTCATAACAAAAGAGCAGACTTTTATATAAGTGGGTTCTAAAAATTATTACAATTTATGATTGTGATATGGATTTATAATCATGAACTCCAGAAAGCATAAAGCTATGAATAATTATTGAGAAAGCAAACAGAAGGCCAGGAACAATTTCAAAAGGAACAGAAATCAAAAGAGGAAGCCTTGGTATGTCACAGTTAAATCCATGGTACATCTGAATTTGGAATACCTGTTCAGTTCTAGCCTATTTCAAAAGAATATGCTAAAATGGAAAAGATACAGAGAAGGCTGGAAGTGATGTTCAAAGATATGGTATGGCTTTTGTATGATGAAAAAAATAGATATTTAGTTTTTTGTCTGGAAGAGAAGAATGAGCAGGGAACATGATGAAGGTCTGTAAAATTGGAGGTGGCTTGGAAAAAAATAAATAGGAGTCATCTCCTAAAGAGAAAAAAAAAAGAAAAAAAATATCATAGGAGGTTCAAAACAAATGAGTGGAAGTACTTCTTGCTACAACAGCTTTTTAAACTGTTCAATAGTTTAACAGTAATATTTTAAGTGCTGAAACTATTCAAAAGCTTTTTCAAAATGTCTGGAATAGAAACATGCACATCAAGAGCTCTGTAATACAAGACAAAATTAAATTCAGGAAGTCTCTGAACCTCAAATTGCTGAAGAACTGGTGAGTGTTGCAGGAAAGGAGGTGGTAATGCCCACTTCTCTAATGCTCAGAGGCTATGCTAGGCACCCACGAGCAGTCACAGCTGAAGACAGAGTGGGTGATCCCTACATAAAGCAGAATAATTATTTTCCTGCCCAAGGAAATGTGCAAGCATGAATTCATCATTAGATGGTTAGCATGGTGCAGCCTGAGGTACTCTTGGGAGCATTCAGAAGCAGATTTTTAGGTGCTCAAAGAACTTTACTAAGAAGAAAAGGAGATGCTGTTGGATTATTGGAATATGGGCATTTGCCAGGGCCACACAGCAGCTAAACTGAGAACTGACCAATGTCTCAGGCTTAGGAGCCTAAATATTTTTTATGGGCATAGCTCAGAACATTTAATTTACATAATATTTTAAGACATTAAATGCCTTGAATACTGAAGGCATCCATATCAAAGCAAATATTTCAATCCACTTTAAGTTCTAGCATAGTAGAATGTGCCTCCTTCCTCCTGCTCCCCTTCCTCCTCTGCCACCTACCCTCAATCTGGTCATGTAAGAATTTCAAAAGCAATGCAAGCATTAGGGAAAAAAAGTACTTTTAATTTTACTTGCTGAAATCCTTACTATGTTTATGCATTCCTTTATGGTAAATATACAGCAAAATATATAGTAGTACTACCCCGAAAAGCTCCATTACTCCTTAATACTTTCATAAATGTTCACCATAAATCTTAGCAGCAGACTACGCATGTCAAATACATTTATATAGTGGTTGAGCAGATTTAAAGTCCAAAGATATTGTGCTGATAGCATCACTTTGCTAGTTGTAAACAAATATAAAGAAATGTGGGATCCATTATGAGCTTTTTCTTATTTTTAAGTCTCACAAAATCCAAACCAAATAAACAAACAAACACAACAAAAAAAACCAAACAAAAAACCACCACCAAAAACAAAACAAAAAAAGCCTTGAGTTCTGATTAGACTGAACTTCAATCAGTATGTGACTAAAATTATTGCTCCGTTTTTTTTTTACATAAATCATCATCAGTTTGACCTGTCAGTCCACATCTAGCCCTCCAGCCTCCCATCCCCATTTCTGGTATTCTTTTTTGTGATGTAACATGAGAAAATATAGGAATATACAGAAATTTCAAATTACAGAGTTTTCTACTTCACAACACATACATATTAACTTCCAAAAAACCTGAATTTTTTTGAACAGTGACAGACAGCTCTCAAGACACACTTTAGACCTTAAGGATTCATCTTTGAGAAAGAATTTATTAGATAGGTAATACAATGAACACTATTAGAAGCAGATGAAAGACCATGGAATTTAAAGGTCTGAGAGAGTTTTTCTCACTACAATTCAATGATAAAATTTGTATTGATTTTAACGTGAGATGATTGTGCTCCAAACCTTCGATGAAAAAAACCAAATTATTGTCAAGTTTTAAAAGTGACGGTACTGACAAAGAGCCACATTATGTACAGAACAGAAATACGGCTTTCATTCCTCACATTTAGAAGAATTTGAACATAAAATGAAGTAATCTGGAAACAGGGCATTTATGTATGTGATATGAAACTCTTGGAAAGGTATATTGTATAAGTGTTGCTTTTAAATCTGTTTATTATGTAAATTTAAAAAAAAAAGTGATAGGGCTTATATGGGGAAATATACCATCATAATTTGATCAATATCATTATACCAGTATAATTGTCAGTTATGATTATTTTAAAATTTAATTCATTTGCATTTTTAACTACAGAAATACTGCATTAGTTATATATTAGAGCAGTTAAGGGTTAGATTAAAATCTATTCCATGCATGTGGACTCTTAAACATAGCCAGAACCATTTTTTAAATTCTTTTACACCAGAAAGCTGGTGTTCAATGTTGGAGGTTCTGTCACATGAAATGACAGATAAATGTGACAAAACTGGACTTGGAAGAACATAATTCTCTGTAATAAGCAGCATCTGAAACAGAGCTCTTGCTGACATTTTTGATTTGGTCTGATACTCACACTCTGATCCTAACCTTTGTTGAGTCAGGGCATGAATGGTGGCTTGAGGGAGAGGTGAAGAGCATTAAGGCAGTCTCCCTGTGGGACGCCTTGTCCTCTTTGTTCCAGAACAATCAGCCAGCTCAGTGTAAATCAGAGATGATTCAAATTCTTGATACCAAAGGGAAACAGGGGAAAAAATAACTTGGATATCAAAATCGGCTAGCCAGGGTAACATATTTTTATGTGAACACTTTCCCATTTCTCTTTACCTGTAATTTAACCTGACCTGTTTGTCTGTCTTCTGGAGCTGAATGGAAAAGAGCAAATGTCTGCAAACAGTGTTAATAAGGTGGCGTTACCACAGACCCTACACTAGAGAAGTAAGAAGGACTGTGAGACAGAATTAGTGCATTGCCTGTGAAAATGGGGGGTAAACTGAGGCATAAACTGAATCTCAACCCTGGTCTGAAAGCACACACCAGAAATATATAGATATTGTATGCCAAATCACTCAAATTTTGGACAACATAAAGGGATTTATCAGTCCAGATGAAAGCTACACAATTTTTTGGTTTCTGCTTTGCAGCACGGGAGTTTCAGATGAATTCTGATTAAGTTCTTGGTCTAATTAAGACTTGAAATTCAAGTTAGCAGTACAAGAAAAGAACTACCAGAGACAGAAACAAAAACTCCAACCCTACTTACTTGAATGGTTTTGCTTGCTGAACTAATTTCTGCCATGGGTATTATCGGGAGCGTCTTCCATGCTGCCTAGTGGGAAAGATCTTATGAATCTCTTGGTGGGCATGTTAAACACGAACTTGGGAAAAGAAAATCACAACCATTAGCATCCGTATGTCTCTTTTGGCACTGTTGCCATCAGACCATCAGACCTCAATGTGCTTTTGTATCACCACAGATGCATCTTATTATTAGTTTTAATTGAACAAATACTGTATCATGGCTCAGCAATTTGATCCTCCGTAGCAATTACAAAAAAAACTTTTGGGACTCTAGTGCCAAAGGATGACATTTTTATTGACTCTGTCCTCTGCCAGTTTCAGCAATTTGACTGCTGTTCCTTCATTCCACATCTAGGTTGTGTTTCCTTTCCTTATTCTCCTTTTCCACTCCCTTGCCCTAGGGAATGCAAAGCTTTTTCCAACAACACTCTCTGACAATTCCTCTTTTGTCTAAGCCTTAGTCCTTTCAAGAAGAAGGAGAAGGAGAAGGAGAAGGAGAAGGAGAAGGAGAAGGAGAAGGAGAAGGAGAAGGAGAAGAAGGAGAAGGAGAAGGAGAAGGAGAAGGAGAAGGAGAAGGAGAAGGAGAAGGAGAAGGAGAAGGAGAAGGAGAAGGGAAGGGAAGGTTCGGGAAGGTTCGGGAAGG
>VWYI01002842.1:0-28469 GCA_013399455.1 Anthoscopus minutus
CTTTAATAACTTTATTGGGTCAGACTGCTGCGGGCGCTGGCAGTTGTAGCCTGATAATTTGCACACTCACTCACTCTTTTGGTGCTTTGAGGACTACTGTCCACGTTCTGCCTGGGGCCCAACTAGGGTGATCTGGCTGCAAAACGGTTATGTTATAGTTGGTGCAGCTCTGAATTTTGGGGTCTGTATAATAGTTTTGGTAGGTTTTTTCCCTGACGATGGGTTTTTGGCAACCGGTAGGTGCCCAGGTAAACTGTAAAAATTTATCGGGTTCCTTCGGCTGCCACCCGTCTCCTGATGGTCCGGTGACCCTCACCAGAAAAGCTCAGACTGTGGCCACGGGAGCCCATGCAGCACAAGTTATTTTTATCTTTCCCCAGTCTGTGAAGTGGGCTGGTTTGTATTGTAATTTGCTTTCGGTGTGGCTTAAAGCTTTATTTGTTTTTGCTTTAAACCATGTTGGCTTTGCTCTTTCCGTTTCTGGGTCCCCATCCGTGTCCGTCAGCTCTCCCGAGCTGCCGGAACTGCTGTTGGTGGACTCAGAGCCCGAAGAAGAATGCCAGCACACTTCTGGGATTTGGTGTCGTTTTGTGTCTCTGACCTTGCCTCTCCCTTCAGGGGTGGCGCCGCTCCCACCCCCTGGGCTTGCCCTGCCTCCCACAGGGGGAGGTCTCTTCCTTAAATGGTAACAGAATCGAATGCAGCTCCCGACCGGACATGCGCTCGCTGCTGCTCTCTCGCGCATGTACATTTGTGAAAGCCTGCGGCTCCGGACTGAGCATGTGCTCTTTGCTGCTCCCTGGCGCATGTGCATTAGCAAAAACCCGCGGCTCTGGATTGGTCTCGCCGGGGATATCCACGCCCCGCCCATTCCCTCGGTCGCCGGTGCCATATTTAGCCATGTACGGCGGCGGCGCCGCCCGCGTCTCTTCCAAGACCACGTGTCCAGCGCTTCTGGCTTCCTCCGCCAGCTCCTCCCAGAAAAACTGCACGCGCTGCTGCACTTCCAGCACCGAAACACTGGCCGGAGACATGTCTCTGATGCTGAGCAAACCTGGATGTGTTTCAGGAATGCCAAGGGCCAAGGCCTGAGCCCCAGCCCTTGGTGAGGCACATCCTGTCCTTCCCTCATCGCTCAGGGCTCTTCCCAGGGCACTGGCATGTAGGGATGTGCAGTACCCAGGGCAGGACCATAGGGCGGCCCCTGCCAGGCTGCTGAGCAGGGACAAGGAGGCAATGAGGCCCCAGGCCTGCCAGGTTCATTTGTCCCCTGCTCATGGCTCAGGCCCAGGGCCAGCAGCCATGGCCAAAGGGCTGCAGGAGTTGGCTCTGGCAGGGCCTTTCAGCTGCTACACATCCCTGTGCCCTGTCCAGCCCAGGCTGTCCCACGGTGTCCATGCCCTGCGCCTCTGTCCCTGCAGACTGTTGTCATCCCCCAGCTGCCCCACCTCACTGGCCCCTTCCTCTGCTGACAGCTCTGCATCCTGCCTGCCTCTGCCTGGCCACACAAAGCCTTGGCCTTGATACCAAAAGGTTTCATTCCATTTGTATCATGCCTGTGAACTTTTAGCACTGGAACAAAACCTGCAGAGCCTGCTTTCCCAGCAAAGATGGTTGGGAGACGAAGACATCTGGCTCAAGAGTGCAGTGATAGAAAAAACAACTAGTGAATCTGGGAACTCGGGGTTTGGTTCTATGGAAATGGGTAAATTGTAATACGCATTTACAGACTGTATACGAGCAATGCACTTAGAATCCCATGTCCACATAAGGTTAGGAGTTATCCCATGTTGGACCTCAGGGCTGTGTAAATGACGCCCTCTTAAACACCCAATTTGTGTTAAGGAGCCTTATTCTGATATTTCAGAGATTTGTTGATGGCAGGGCCTCACAGAACCAAGGAGTCAGCTGTGACACTGTGGAAACTCATGGAACAAGGGGTCCATTTTGACACAGAGGAACCCCATGGAACCAAAATCCATTTTGGCATGTTGGGGCCATATCAATCCAATGGTCTACTGTGACACTGAGGATCCAAAGAGACCCTTGTAACACTAAGAAACCTCATGGAACCAAGGGGCCAAACTGACACAGCAAGTTCTAATGGAATCATGGGTCCATTCTGGCACGGCAGTACCCCACCGAACCAAGTTGACCATGTTCTACTATGGAACCTCATGGAATAAAGGGTCCATTCTGACACTGCGGAACCAAGGAGACCATTGTGACTGAGGAATCTCTTGGATCCAAGAGTCCAGTGCTACACTGTGTGGCCCTGTAGAACCAAGTGGATCACAGTGATATTGTGGGGCCTCATGGAACAATGGAGACTCTTCTGACACTTTGGGACACAGTGGAACCAAAGGACCATTATAGCATGGCAGGGGCTCATGGAATCAAGGGGACTCCAGTGAACACTGTGGGTCTCCATGGGATGAAGTGTCCATTCTGACACCGTGGAATCAAGGATACCATTATGACCCTACAGGGCATCATGGAACCAAAGGTCCATTGTGACACAGCAGGGCCTCATGGAACCATGGAAACCATTTTTACACTTTGAGGCCTTGTGAAACCAAAGGGCTGTTGTGGCACTTCAAAGTCCTGTGGAGCCAAGGGGACCATAGTGACACTGTGGGGCTCCATGAAACCAATGGTCTGTTGTGACACTGCAAGGCCTGATGGAATCATAGAGAGTATTGTGACACTACGAGGCCACGTGGAACTAACGATTCATGGAACAGTACGAGACCCCATGAAATCAAGTGTCCATTGTGACATTGTGGGACCTACTGGAATCCTATTGGAATCCTGGAGGCCATTATGACACTTTAATGCCTCGCTGAATCAAGGGGCTCTGCAGGGTCTCATTGAACCCAGACACTTCTGACATAGTGAGTCCCATGGAACCAAGGGCCCATTGTGATACTGTGAAAATATGAAGAACATTGTCACACATGGCGTCTCACAGAACCAAATATCCATGGTGATACTGTGGATCCCCTTGGAACCAAGGACACCAGTGTCATATAACAGGGACTCATGGAATCAAGGGACCATTTTGACCCTGTGGGGTCCCATGGAACCAAGGAGAGCATTGTGACACTTTGGGGCCTCAAGGAACCAAGTAACCATTTTAACACCGCAGAACCAAGGAGAGCATTGTTACACTGAGGGGCCTCATGGAACCATGGAACCCATTCTACCACTAAGGGGCCTCATGGAACCTTTGTGATGCTGTGGAACCAAGGGGCCATTGTGACACTCTGGGACCTCATGGAACCAAGGGGCCATTGTGACACTCTGGGACACCACGGAAACAAGGAGAGCATTGTGGCACTGCAAGGGCTAATGGAATCAAGGAACCGCTGTGACACGGGAGGACAATGGAACCAAGTGCTCTATTGTAACATTGCGGGGCCTCAAGGAACCAAGGGGCCATTGTGACACTTCAGGGCCCCATGAAAACAAGGGGATCACTGTGGCTTTGTGGGGTCTTGTAGAACCAAGGGCCAGTGTGGCCCTGCAGGGCCTCATGGAACCAAGGGCCAATTTCAAAGCTGCAGTGCCACCACTAGGACACTGTGGGGCCTGATGGAACTGATGAGAATATTGTGACAATATGAAATCTTATGGAAACAAGGATCCATTGTGACACTTTGGGGTCTCATGTAACCAGGAGTCCAACTGTGACCCTGCAGAGCCAAGGAGATCATTGCAACACTACAGGGTCTCTTGGAACCAAAGAGCCATTGTGTCACTTTAGGACCCCATGGAACCAAGTTGACCATTGTGACACAATAGGGCATCATGGATCTAAGAGCCCATTCTGACACTGCTACCAAAAATCTGAAAAAAAGAAAAGAAGCTGTGTAACACCAAGGGAGCAGTGAGAAGCAGCATTATTTATTCAGCCAAATGCACAAATAGCTCCTCCCAAGGGTGCGCATGCTAAAGACAAGAAAGGTCCAGCTTACACACTGTATTTTACATCCATTTTCAGTGAGTGTTACAGAATAAACATATATATCATAATAATTTTCCATAAATCATTAACATATTTCCCTCCCTTTCACAGATGTGTTCTTTTTTCCTGGGGGTCTCTTTGTTGGTCCCTGGTGCTTGATGATGCCAGAGTCACACCTGACTGCCTGGTGAACTGGTAAAAGTTGGCACAACTGGAGCTGGTTGTTTTCCAATTCTGCTTCTTACACAATGGACATTGTGCAGTTTCATGGGCCAGTGGGTTTTGAAGAACAACATTGGGTGTGCTCAGCAGGTGGAGATGGTTTTTCATCTGGTAACATCTCCACTATGAGGCTTGTGAAGCTTCTCTTCAAGCCTTGCTAAGCCTCACATGGGTGTCAGCTGGAATATCCCTACCCATCCTACAGCAGTCCTGCCTTTCCCTCCTCCAGCCTTGATCTCCAGCACAGCCATGGAGGCTTTTCTGGCTCTTGGCTTTTCCTGCAGCCACCAAGGGCAGCTGAGCTTTGCCCTTGCCACAGTCAGCCCTGCCCACTGCAGGCAATGCCCAGCAATTCCTTGTCTGTCCCTGGCCTTGCTGTCAGTCCCAGCAGTGTCTCTGTGGCCCCTTTGTGCCCCTGTGCTGGCCCATCCATGGTGCCCCAGCCCCTGTGCAGGACCAGCCCAGAGCAGGAGCATTGTGGGTGGGAATGGCTCCTCTGCCGTGGTGCCCACAGCAGCCCTGGGGCTCTGTGCCCCATGGACTCTCTGCTGGGCAGCCTATCCCAGCTCCTGCAGAGCCCATGGCACCTGTGGGCCTGCACAGATAGCTCTGCCCCAGGCTCTGCCAGGCTCTGGGCCAGCAGAGAGGCCAGCCAGGGCTGGCTATGGTCGGGAACAGGCCCTGAGCCCTACAGAAGGATGGAGCTGGGCCACAGCCAAACTCACCCCAGGCAAAACCTGGGCTGAGCAGCCAGGGCTGGCAATGGTTGGGGATAGGGCCTGGCGGTGAAAAATGTCCTGGCCCCCCTCCCTGCTCTGCTCAAGCCACCAAGGACACAGAGCAGCCTCCTCTTTCGGCCACTTGCCTGTTTTCAATCCCTCACACAGGCGCTGGCCCTGCCCCACAAGGCCTGGGCTGAGTCCTGCTCCTGCATGCTCATCCAGGATAGTGAGATGGACACTGATGGTTTCTGTGCAAGGGTCTCTCAGCCCAGTCCAGCTTCCTGTAAGCTGTTCCAGCTGCCCTGAGCTCTCTGCAGCACCCAGGGCCTGAACCCAGCACAGCCCAGCCAGCTCTGGCCCCACAGCTCTGCTCTGGGCAGGGGCCCCATGGCCACAGCTACTCGAAAGGGCACAGCAGTAGCTGGAGCTCAGAGAGGCCTCAGCCCCAGCCATGTGGCAACATGCCTGGCCAAAGGGAAAGGAGGCTCCTTGTGTGCGCTGCTTTCCTCTCCAGGAGACTCTGGGAACTCTGCAGCCCCTCCTGCCATCCCATCAGCCCAGGCCAGCACAACAGCCCAGGCCTTGGGGCCCTCAAGAACTGCTCCTGCTCCAGGCCCAGGGCCAATCTCAAAGCTGGGACAGCCAGAAAGCTGTGCCCATTCCTGTTCATTCCTCCTCTGATCAGGATGGATCCTCAGAACGTTGGAGATTGGTGATGAAGATTACTTTTCCAGAGGACTCTTCTATCTTGAGCTCTTCAGTTGAGAAATTCAGCGACAAAGAGTCATTAACATTTGTTCAAAACAACCAAATAAGACAAGCCCATGGGAGTAATTCAAGTCTTCAATTCTTCTGTGGTTAATTAGACAGATTTCAGAAGTTTATTCAAAGTCAATATTCTAAATTGAAAGCAATGAAGAAGGAATTGTTTTGTCCTGTTTAGTTTTCTTTTCCTGTTTATAAACTGGTACCAGCAATCCCCTGTTGATATTGATACCCAGCCCCTCCTAATGCAGTCTGAATAGATCTGAAAATCAAGTCTCTTCATGGCTGACAATCAATCAAGCTTTCTCTCTACACCCACCCCATTATTTCCCCCATCCAACCCCTGGGACCCAAAGCAGCCTTGTGTAATTCTGACAAAAAATATCTCCGCCTTGATTTCCCAGTGCTCTAATGCAGTTCATCGGGAAGGTTTCCTATGATAGTTATGGAGAAATATTTTAAAGAGCTTCTAAGAAATACACATTCCTATTTTAAAGGGTGTATTACTGCTCTCTTTGGAACAGAGGTGATTGCAGCACTCTGTGATTGATATTGATCAAGGGTCACTCCTCAAAAGCTCTGGCCTGCTCAGAGAAGCTGTGCCTGGAGGTGGGACCCAGTGTGTACAACTTTGCTCCATATTCCCCAACCTCATCATGTCTGACCTCCCTCACCTGGCACTTGCTTTGCTTAGAGAGCTGGCTGTACTCAGGCAAAGAGGGGTTTTCCCTTCTGCTTTTTGACACAATTTGAAACTTCTAATTTTCCCCACTAAAAACAGACACACTTCTCAAGTCTGTGCCAGCCCAGGGAGCCACCAGTGATGTTCCTCTTCTCCAAGGCAGAACCCTGCAAGGAATGTTTGAGACCTTTGGACTCCTTGGTTCCCTGAGGCCTTGCAGTGTAACAAAGACCCCTTGGTTCCATGAGGTGCTGCACTGTCACCATGGATATTTGGCTCCATGGGGCCCCACAGTGTCATAATGTCGTTTTTGGTTCCAGGAGGCCCTGATCTGTCACAATGGACTTTTGGTTCCATGAGGTTCTGTACTCAGCAATGGTCCCTGTAGTTCCAAAGTGTCACAAAAGGACCCTTGGTTCCATGAGGTTCCTGCAGCAGGACTTCCCCCTGTAGTACAGAAGAACTCATCTGTTCTGCCCATCAGCTGGGGCCATAATTCAGGGCATCTTCCCCCTCCCAGGAATTGGGGAGATAACCCCGGACATCTGTCCTGTCCAGAGTTATCCCTGGTGCCAGGGAGCTGGAATTCCCAGCTGGTCATAAACATCCTGCCCTGAGAGCCGGCTGAAGGAAGATCAGCCTTGAATTTCTGAGTGACAGACACTGCACTTTACAAACTATAAAAGCTACACAAAACTTCCACCAAGAAGAAGTCTTCCGAATAGTCCCTAGAAACAGGCAGCGCTTCTCTATCAAGTCTGGATGCATTTTGGTCGTTCCTTTTCTGGAACCTGAGGGAAAGTGCTCCATGTGTGCTCCACCATCAATTCAGCAGGAAGTTAAATTGACTCCTAATCTGTGCTAGTTCTTCACATTATCTGTGATATAGGTAACTATTGTGCCCTGTGTTTGTATGCACTAGTGCCTCTTTTGTTTATCCTGTGTAGTAAGTAGTCTGTTTAAAGTCTCTTGTCTGTTAGTCTTTAGTCCATTAAATAAATAATTAATTTTATAATAGACCTAATTGGCCATTCTAAAAAAACTTGGAAGCGTGAGGAATTTGGGTTGCAGGTGGCCTGAAACAGAGCTACTGCCAGAAACCTCATCATGAGGCAGGACTTGTCTAAATTGTCTAATGTCTTTCACGCCATTCGTAACAATATATTACATTCGAAAAAAAAATGAGAGAAGATATTTTTCCCCATTTATTCATTCCCTGCTTATACACTGATACCAGTAATCCACAGCTGATATTAATCCCAAGCACCTCCTAATGTAATCTGAATAGATCTGAAAATCAAGAGCCTTTATGGCTGACAATCAATCAGACTTTGTCCGTATCTCCACTCCACCAATTCCCTCATCCAACCCCTGGGACTCAGAGCAGCCTTGTGCAAAATTGAGCTTCCTCCACTCCAGGCTGTGCCTGCAGCTTTCAGCTCTTTGGCATCAACTCCCAACTGCTTTGCTTGCAGGAAGAGCTACCCAAGACACATAGAGATGTTCATTTATTGTCAGTAAACAAACCAAGGGAAGGGAGAGGTCCATAAAAACCAGAAGTAATTAGTCTGCTGAACACTGAATGCATTTTCCACAGGAGACAGTCTAACAGAAAACACGTTCTATGCCCAGCACAGATTCCAAGATGCCCCAAACCCCTCCCTGCCTCAATTATGTCCAGATTTGCTCTTTGCACACACGAGTCACACACTGAAGTCACATGCTCCCTCCATGACCAGAGGGAGGAAAAGAGAGAAAGCGGCTGAAGAGCTCTTTTGTGCCAGGCTACAGGCGCACTAATCCCAATATTCTGGGCTCACAGGAACGTGATCCAACATCCTCTGCAACATCTGATCTCTGGGTCAAAATCTGGCTGGATGGACAGGCCTGAGAAGTGCTGGGGAATGGAGCCACATCCAGGGGTGTCCCCAGGGCTCAGGGCTGGGGCCAGGTCAGTTAAATCTCTTTCTTGCTGATCTGATCAGGGCACCCAGGGAAGCCTCAGGCAGCTCCCAGGTGCCCCCAGGCCTGGTGGGTGTGTGGCTGTGCTGGAGGGCAGGAAGCTCTGCAGAGGGATCTGGGCAGGCTGGAGCCATGGGCCCAGCACAATTGGATGAGGTTCACCAAGGCCAAGGACTGTGTGCTGCCCTGAGCTCACAACCACCCCAAATCCCTGGCCATGCCCTGCCCCTGATCCCCACAGCCTGTCCTGTTCCCAGCAACCCTGCAGTGCCAGGGACTTTGCGGGACAAGGCAGCTCTGCTGTGGGTATGGAGGGAGGTGCAAGTGCCAGCACTGCAGTGGGAACCACAGCTCATCAGGTTTGTGTGCATTGGGGTCAGGAACTGATGAGACTCAGAGGCACAGAAAGTTTCTCTTCATTGCCAACATAAAAAATGTAAACATGATACAATTTAAGAAACATTAAAACTCTTCCCTCAGCAATGTGAGACATCCCAGCAATATCTGACATGTCTACCATTTACCAGGGATTTCTGTGCAAAAGCAAATTTAGACAAAGATGATTCTGTGATAGTTATAAACACAGTTAAATATTGTATCAGGATGCTCTGCCTGAAGTGGGGATAAAACAGCCTGAACAATTCCTGATTTGCAAAGCTGCCGGTGGTGGATGGAGATGGGGCTCAGGCTGCTTTCGGTGTTGAGGGAATGCTGAAACCAGCCTGACTCATTTCATCTCCTCCTGTCCTGGTTGATCTCCCCTCTCTCCCCCTCCACCCATTGTCTTTTGTCTCCCACCAGACCCCCGGTGAAGAGCCTGGCTCTGTGTTCTCCATCCCCTCCTTGCAGGCACTGCCAGGCTGGGATGAGGAGCCCCTGAGTATTTCCTGCTCTGGGCTGGACAAGCCCAGCTCCCTCAGCCTCTTCTCACAGCCAAAGGGTTCCAGCCCCACCTTGGACGCCCTTTCCTAAGCCTGCTGAAACTGCCAGACATCTTTCCTGCCCCGGGAAACTCAAAGCAGGCCACAGAGACTTGGATAATCCATGTCCTTGAAGCCCTGGTCATATAGCCCAGGCTGCTCTTGGTCTCCCTCACTGCCAGGGCACATGTCTGCCTCCTGCACAGCTCCTGACCACCAAGATTTTCTGCCAGGGCCTGCTAGTTGCAGGGAGGGCTGTGGATGTTGTTTACTACAACTTTAGCCTTTGAAGCCATGTCCCAGAGCATTCCCTGGAAGAGCTGAAGCCTGTGGCTTGGACCGGTCTACCCTTCCCTGGGTTAAAAACTGGCTGGACATCCAGGCCCAGAGAGTGGTGGAGAATGGTGCCAAATCCAGCATGTGTCCAGTGGTGTCCCCCAGGGATCAGTGTGGGCACAGTCCTGTTTAAAATCTTATTGATGGTCTGGAGGAGGGGACTGAGTCTGTAAATTTGCAGATGGCACCAAACTGGATGTGAGTGTGGATCTGCTGGAGAGCAGGAGGGCTCTGCAGAGCGACCTGGACAAGCTGGATCCAAGGCCCAAATCAAACAAGGTGAGGTTTAACAAGACCAAGTGCTGGGTCCTGCACTTTGGCCACAACAACCCCTACAGTGCTACTGGCTGGGGACAGAGTGGCTTTACAGCAGCCAGGCAGAAAGGGACCTGGGGCACTGATGGACAGCAAGTTGGACATGAGACAGCAGCGTGCCCAGGTAGCCAGGAGGGCCAGTGCCACCTGGCCTTGATCAGGAATGGTGTGGCCAGCAGGAGCAGGGCAGTGATTCTTCCCCTGTGCTCAGCAGTGGTGAGGTCACACCTCGAGTGCTGTGTCCAGTTCTGAGTTCTCAATCTAGGAAGGACATGGTGGGGCTGCAGTGTGTACAGACAAGGGCAACAAGGCTGGTGAGGGGTCTGGAACAGAAGTCCTGTGAGTCCTGTCTCAGCTGAGGGAGCTGGGGTTGTTTATCCTGGAGAAAAGGAGGCTCAGGGGAGAAAAGGTGGTGTCAGAGGTGTTGCTAGAAGACATGAAACAAGAGCGTAGACTCATGAACAACAGCGAGGTTTTTAATCTCAGATGAGGTAGGAAGTTTTTATTTCAGGGTTTAGCAACTCTTTTTATAAGGTGTTATGGTACAGGCTAACATGATTGGCCAAAGGAACCACTTCTTGGTTCCCATTGATGGAACAAGAGAAAAACACATTCAGAACACCTGTGTGACATTGTTTTGAGAAGCAAAACCTATTTACAAAAACCAGTCCTTGAAACAGAATGTTCCCAAAAGATTTTCTCTTGGGAACAGATCAGCCGCTGACAGGCTGAAAAATTATTTCAGGCTCTGAAAATCATGTCCACATCAGGGCACAGATTGGACTTGATCCTCAAGATCTTTACCGGCCTTGCTGACTCTGTGATGAGCCCTGGGCCTCCTCTTCAGAAGGTCCAGCAGCCCAGGTCCCTCAGCTTCTCCACACAGGCCCAAAGCCCATCCTGTCAGTCCTGCAGAGCCTCTCCAGCCCCTCCTCCCTGCCCCAGAACACGGAGCCCCACACCCAGACACAGCAGCCCAGATGTGCCCCCCTGGCCTGTGGTGCCTCTGGCCAGGGAGCAGCACGAGGCACTGCAGGGCCCTGCAGACAATTCCTGAAGCACTTGTAGGATATTCCTGCTCCCCAAGGGATGTTCCCATGGTGCCAGCTCAGGAACTGAAATGGGGAGTGGAGCCAGAGATGAAACAGCAGCTTAAAGAGACAGCAGCATTCTACAGCAAAATGGAGAAATCTCACAAACAAGTGACTCTAGCTTGTCTTTTGCAAATACAAACATAGAAGGTATTATAAAAATCTCCACAAATCAAGGTATTCCTGTGAATGAATCTCTGTTTCCTCAAGCTACACCAGGACTGCAAAGAATAGCCAACAACACCTCAAGTGCCTGGTTTGATTCTTCCTCTACACTGGTCACCCTTCCAGGAGATCTCTTTGATCTTCTTTGAGATCTCTTAAGACAATTGAAAGACACTTTAAGAGATTTTTCTCCACAAAATACAGACACCTCTCAGACATTTTCTGTGACACCTGATGACAATGTGTCTTTTGAAATACTTCCTATGCTCTTCAGCCAGCATCATCTTGTGGTCAACAACACATCCAGCTTCTCAGCAGAGCGCCACCTTCAACATCTTTTAATACAGGACCACAAGCAATGACTTCCCTTCCCCTCAGAAGAGAGGGATAGACCACAGGGGTAAACAATTCAACCTTCAAGCGAGAAGAAAGAACATTCTTGCAAGATGCAAATAGAGCTCTGATACCCTAATTTCCAAGACAGGCTACAAGATCTGAACCCAATGGAACAAATTGGGCAGAGATAAGGAAAGAAGCACTCAAAGAAAGGAATTTCAATGTGGCTGAAACAGAAGTCATGGCACTGCCAGTGAGATACAGCAGAAATAATGCAAATCCTTGATGGGAGCCCTTGGCTCATGATGTCATCAAGGACCTAATGCAAGCCATCAAAGATGATGGATTAGACTCTCCATATTTCAAACAACTAATAAGAGGCATGCTCAACAACTATGACTTAGTACCTTATGAATGCAGATACATTGCCTCCACAATGCTGACAGACTCACAATACATACTATGAGATATGAGATGGAGAAGAGCCCTTAAGCAATTGAGAAGCACGTAATCCGGAGGCCTGAATGCAGCCCTCGCGTTGGCCCATCTAGCAGGGGATGCTCCTCATGACAGACCTGAAGATCAGGCTGCAGACCCGCCTCGAGAGGTGCTTGTAGACATCCAAGAAGCAGCATGAAGGACAATTCTACAAATCCAGTCAGCTGAGACTCCAGATGGTATCTATACAGAAATAAAACAAGGCACCTCTGAGCCCTTCACCTCATTTGTCAATTGTCTTGCACAAGTAGTAAATAGACAGTGCAGAAATGAAGCTGCACAACCACTCCCGACTTGATGCCTTGTTTTTGCAAATGCCAACACAGAATGCAAATGCATAATCAACACCTTGCCTGGTCCACAGCCAACCTTGCCTCAAATGACAGAAGCCTGTACCAAGATAGGCACGCCTCAGCACATTGCTGCAATCCAAGCAGGTGTCTTGTGAAACAAATTCAAAAACCTCCTCCAAGCACAGAACAAGAGACTCACAAAAACTCTAGCAGCATCAGCACAAAAGGAGATGCACAAGGCTTGTGACAGCATAATTGCAGAAGTTCAAAATGCAGGATTGGAAATTTCTACATCAAAGATTCAAGAAACTTCACCATGGAAACACCTGCTTTTGGATGGAAGAAAATGCAGTCTATTACACGCTTGGTTGCACTGAAAGTTCTAGTATTTGTTACAATCTCTGCTGTTTTGTATTTTATAGGTAGCATGAAAGAATAGTAATTGTTATTAATATTAAGAAGTTTATAAGTTTTTTACTTTATTTCATTTCTTACTATTGCTACATGAATGTTTTGAAAATATTATCATAACTTCCTTGGACATTTACTATTAATATATTCATTGTACAATGTGAATTTATAGATTTTTATGGTAAGCATAATTCATAAGGTATCATTATTGTATTTACAGCCAGCTTCTCATGTACTTTAATATCTCTTTGGGTGATCACCTACAAGACACGTGTCATTGTCAATGTCATCTTTCAAATTATCTTTTTTTTTCTAACTACAAAATGCATTTCTTTGAACAGGTTTGTCATGAGTTTGATCCAATGCACCTTCATGATTTTTCAGTATTTTCAAGGTTAAGTTTTGAAAGGAATCAAATACTGATTAGGTTTTAATTATTAAGAATTTTGTTTTTAGAAAATAAATTAGGGATATCCTTCCAGTTTGAAGATTATGCCCTGGACAGGTTTTGCCTTTACCTAGATGAGAAATTTGCCAACAGACACAGATTTTTTCTGTATCAAAATAATATTCAAGTCATTTTAGCTTGGCAATCTGACCTTATTAATAGGATAGTTGAACCTATTTTTAAAGTGAGCTTCGATGCCTTTCCTGTGAAGGTTACCCAGGTCTTCACTGACATGAGGTTTATCTGCTGTTGGATGATAGCACAGTATTTTAGTAGTTAATGATCATCTAATTTCACACGTGTTACAAATTGTGTGTATTATCTAACTGATTTCTGATTCCTGTTATTTACTTCATGAATTGTTTTGCCATAATTTTTCTTAATGTTCATAACAAAATGTATCTTGTCTTTAAAAACAAAACAAAAAAACAAAACAAAACAAAACAACCCCGAAAACCCAAACAAAAAATAAACAAAAAAAACCAAAACAAACTAAACCAAAACCAAACAAAAAACCACCAAAAAACAAAACCAAAAATAAAAAAAGAGGGGGGAAGCAGAAGCTTTGCCTCATTGAACAAAACCTTATGTGTTTTAAAATTTTTTGAACAGTTCTTTTGCAGAACCAATTCTGACAATCATTAGACATTAGACAGCAGTCAAAATTAAAGGAAAATCCTTTGGTTTTGATCAAAAATCCTGCAACAGGACAGATTGAAGGTCCATTTCAATTAATAACCTGGGGCAAAGGGTAAGCTTGTGTCTCCACAGGTTCAGGGCTGAAGTGGCTGCCAGTGAAGAACAAGAAGCCCTACTGACCACAGAAACAAGCAGATGACCACAGGAACAGAGAAGCAAGCATGCAAACGTGAACAGCATGGAACCTGCACTTGATGATGAACATCTTTTATCCCACATGCAAAAGCAGTGAACTTTGGGTTTTGTGTAGAAATGTGTGGGAAACTGTTGATATTTTAATGCCTCATTTGTAAAAGTATGGTGTCGATTGCATCAATAATTAATTTTTAATAATCAATTATTTTTAAATAATGAATTATTTAAATTAATAATTTTATATGAAAGAGAAGGCCATTGAGCATGAAACTAAATGTGTTAGTTTGATATTGGTTGATATTTAGGAAGAAGGAAGAGAACCATTCACAGAAATGGTTTTCCCAAGAGAGACTCCTGGGAGCTTCCTGTGTGTCTAGAAAAGGCCAATAGCTGTCTAGTTCTGAGAACTGACAGCTTTGTAAAACAATGAGAAGCTGAGTCTGCCTCTGTGAGCACCACATTTTAAAACCTGGGAAGTTCCAAAAGTCCTTTTCGGCTTCCGGCTTCAGAAGGTATCTGCCTCTGGTGGCGCCATGCTGGCCCTGCTCTGCCATGGCCCTCGTGGCCTGGCTGGGCCGGGCCGGGCCCCAGCAGCTCCCGGACGGGGATGGGAGGCCAGGGGTGCCCCAGCCGAAGCAGGGCCAGGTCACAGCTGCTGAGATCTCGTTAACACCAGGCCCTGCCTCCAGAACACAGAACAGAGTGAGCCAGGATCCCCCAGGCTCCCGGCCAGGCCATGCTCCCCTCACTGGTTGCAGGCAGAGAGGGGAGCCCAGGGCAGCTGCAATCCATCACCGTGCTCACCAACCTGCCAGCCTGGGTGAAATGTTAACCCTTTCAGTGCACAGATAAGACCTGCAGAGCACGATTCTTCCTTTGGGTGAGAGAAAAGCACAGAGTGACAACATGAAGGTCAGTTAAAGAAAGAGCTTAAGTTTCAGATTGAGGAGAATGAGGAGATGTTCTGGTATTGGGACTGAAAGTTCTTTTGGTAATGCCATGGAGATGGACTATAATAACTACAGTATTTCCTTTAACTCATGAGAGAAAACAAGTATGGGGGGGATGGAGAGTTCAAAATTCTGGACCTGAGCAGAGGCAGCAGATGTTGAAGAAGCAGTGACGCTCTGAGGAGCTTGAGCAGAGAGACAGAGATGAGTGAAGAAAACTCTGTGTGTCAGGGAGTAAAGAAAAAGACCTCTGTTCTTGGACATGAAGATGATTGCAGAAATCAGTGAAGAAAGCCTTTCCTTTGAACAGCTCATCCTTAAAAATGACACCTCATAAGTTGACATGGTCCATTCACTCAGTTGTGGAAATGGGAGGAATTTCACAATAGCAGTTTTTCTAAACCGAGCAGCTGCTGTTTGTGAAGATGCAAAGCCACGAGAAGACTTCTCCATGGTGTTGCAAGAGAAATTTCTCTTGGTGTTGCAAGAGAGATTTCTCCATGGTTGCAAGAGAAAACTCGATGAGAACTGAGGAAAGATTACTGTAGAAGTGATAACTGATTTAAAAATCCCAGGTTTTATGTTGTCGGGTAGGAAAGTAAAGAAGGTGGACAGGGGAGGGAAAGTGTTCTGGAAGTTTCATTCTGATTTTTCCTTTTTTTTCTATTATTTTAACTTTGTTAATAAAGCTTTCTTCATAGTCTTAAGGTTTGAGCCTGTTCTTCCCTTCTACTAAAATCATATCTCACAGCAAGAAATTAATAAGTGCACTGGAGAGTTTAGCTAGCTCTAAACCCACCACATTTTATGCATTGGCTGGGAAACTCAAATTGGCGAATCTAAACCACTACACTAAGTCAGGTATCACAGTTGTGCTTTATCACTTTGTGGATTGCTTTAAGTAATGTGATCATGCCCATGAGTCAACCAAAAGAAAATGTTCAGGTGATTCTGGCCAATGCATCAGGCCTGGACACCATTTGTTTAACCTATTCAGGTCCAGAAAAGCCATCCTCGACTTGCTTGGTCAGTTTACCAATAGATGAATGGCCAATTAAAAAAAATACCACTTCAAAACAATCAAGATTCATTTTAAATCGCACAGAAATATGGAGCCTTTGAAGCAAATTTCTCCCTAAGGCACCCTGTGAACCCCAAGAATTGGAAATCCTTGGCTCAATGAGAATGGATTTTTGTATAACATTCTATTTTCTTGTGTCAAAACAAAATAAAGGCAAAGCCACAGATGTTACTCCAAATCAGGCTTTGTACAAAATGTGACATCCTGGTGCAATTTTACTGGTGTCCAGTTTATACCACCCAACCATGATCCTTTGCAATTGCTAAAAGGGAATTTTTTCATTTGTGGAGATAGAGTTTGGCCCACTATTCCATCAAACATTGAAGGTGGTCCATGCCATAATGGAAAAGGGTATAGCCAAACTTGGAGTTGAAAATGGATCATGGTTGTCCCCATTCCTGGGATGGGGACACAAACACCAGGAATGGGGACACCATGATCTGTTTGTTTGGTTAAACCTTGCACCACTGTAGAGAGAACTTATAAGGATAGGTATAATTGCATTAGTTGTTACCTTAATCCTCCTGGCTTTTGTGCCCTGTCTACTTTGGTGTAGCCAATGAATGGTAGACAAGGCCTCTAAGAAAGTGTTCTTGGTTCAAACCATAGGGGTGTTATAAATGATTTTCACATAAGTAAAGCCAAATGAGAGATTTTATTGATTACAGTAAGCAAGCATGAGCAAAGTACAGTGCTGGGCGACAGGGGTGTCTCTGCACTACCAACTGCCGCATCTTAACTTCTTACAGCTCTCCTTTTATCCCCCTGGAGTTTCAGGCTATGTATCCTATTGGTGTATTCTGCATATGTGTCATTCTGTTGCTAGGAGGCCGTACTCTGCCTCCTGATGGTCCCGGGATGAAGGGTGCAGGTCTTCCTCTGTGGCTTCTTTGCAGACATTTCCTTATATGGTCAGCAGACTTAGGTTCCTGAAACTCAAAGACTTCTTGAGCAAACATGAGCAAACATATATTAGGTAACTTGTGGTATTTATCTTAAGCAACATCTTAGTTTCTTCCTGTTATTGACCCACTATCTCTAAGTGAACAAAACACAACTTATCACAGGGGGAGATGTTGGAGTCAGAGGCACAGAAAATATCCCCTTATCTCTGCTGACAGGCTATGACACCCAGGAGAAGGCAGAGTTTAGCTTAAAACCATGTTAAAGTTTTTAAAGTTGAGATATTAATAGTGTGGATATATGTTAGAATTGTGTTAAGCCACAGGGTGAAAATGTTAAAGTTTGAAGTTTTAGCTATAGTCTTACGTGTGCTACAAGATGGAGGATCTAGTGCATTGTCCCTTTCTTCTTGTATCCCTTCCTTCTCCTTCATCATCTTCTTCTAGGGGTTTTTGGATAGTCTGTAGTGATTGGATTGTAGAGGCCACATGCCAGTTTCCAAGTGTCAGGTCATTGGGTCATTAAGAAAAATAAAGTGCTTGGCATTTGATTATTGGGCAGACAGACATATAAAAGTTGTGGGAGAGATTCCTCTGGGTGCCATTTCTCCTCTTACTAGATTAGTGTACAAACTATTTCTTGTAGTTTGTGTGTATGTAACAGAGATCAGGAATGAATAAACAACTGAGCCCGAACAAGAAGAAATGAGCCTCTATTGTCAATCTTGATCCTGTGATGAACACCTGAACCCCAAAGGTGTTGGGCCTCCCCCAACCCATGGGGAATAGAACACAAAGGTGACTGGGGAGGGAGGACATGGGAGTGAGCATCAAGGGGATGTTGGGAACACAGGGAACTTCCATGGACCAGGGGGCTGCTGGGAGAGGAACCCTGGGAATACAGGGAAGAGGGATCACGGGGATACAGAGATCTAGGGAATGTGGGGACTTGGGGAATCTGGAGAGTGGGGATATAGGGACTGAGTGGAAAAGGCAGCAGGGACCCTGGGGACATGGGGATGAGGGACCCACAGGACACCAGGACTGGGCACATTCAGGGACAGGGATGGGGACACTAACACCGGGAATGGGGACACCAAGGCCAGTCCCCTTTATTCCATGCTGGACACAGCCCTGTCCCCACCACCCGTGACATCTGCCCTGCAGTAGGCAGATGCAGCCCCTTAGCATTTCCACAGTTTTGCTGGTGTTCCTGGTCTGCCATGGCCCTGCGCTCCAGCACCTCGAGGTGATTGACCACATCCAGCGCCCACGGCTGGTGGGACATGACGAGCACAGTCTGGGTGAGCCCAATGCACACCCAGAGCTGCACCTGGGGCTGGAGGACCTTGATCCCATCTCATCCCAACCAATTCCAATCAATCCAACTCCATCCAATTCATTGCCTCCCACCCTATTCCCACTCCATCCCACCCCATACTATCTCTCAGTCCCCATCCCATCATGTCCCTCCCATCCCCATCATTCCATTCCCAGAATCCTTTCCCCCTGTTCTCCATCCCATCCCCCTCATCCACATTCTCACCATCCCACTGTTCCTTCCTGTCCCTGCTATTCCCGTTCCTTGCTCACCATCTCTTTCCCACCAACCCATCCCACCATTCCATGCCAGCCACCTGATCCTATCCCTCCATTCCCAACTCATCCCACCCCATTCCCACTCAATTCCTCTCATCCCACCCCTCTCTCCATCCCCTCATCCCCATCATTCAGGGTCTCGTTGAGGATGAGGAAGGCTGGACATTGGAGCAAAGCTTGGGCCAGGGCCATGCCGTGCCACTCCCTCATCACCAGTCCCCATCTCTGTGGAGGATCCTGGGATCAGCAGGATCCAGCCTGAGGGGTGCCTACATCCCACCACCCCCAACATTCCCCACTGCCCCCCTCTCTTGTGCACCTCTTGGGACCAGATCAGTGGGATCCTGGGGGCCTCACACCTCTCCACCTCCTCATACTTCTGCCAGCCTCACTTCAGAGCCAGGATGAAGTTTATGGGCCAAGGATCTCCCTGAGAATGCCCCCAGCTCTCACTGGTGCCCCAGCCCTGCTCTAGCCTCAGGATGTAAATTATAACTCTTACCATTACTTTTAAATCATTCTTTAAATGCTTTCTTAAATTTAGGAACAGGAATGAAATTAAATTCTCCACATAAATGCAAGTTAATCAGTTCTCTGCTGGCAGATGGACAGAAAACCTCCCAGGAGTGGGGAATTCAATAGTATAGAAGCATAGATAGATCACTTACAAGTATAGCTGAAAATTGATTTCTAATTAAAACAAAATATTAAAAAGCACAAAGGTCCTTTCCAGGACCTCTGCTCCTTCAGGAGCAGAGAATTACTAGAAGCAACATTTTCCCTCCCTCTAATAATGCATTTTTACTACAAGAATGGAAAGGAAAATGTGGGTTTAAAAAACCCTATGGATCTATGTATCTGTCTATCTATCTATCTATCTACACATATACAAGTGTCACAATTGCCTCTTGGTTCCACAATGCCCTGCAAGGGTCATTGTGGCAGGTTCAGTTGAAACCTGGTGGAAACACCAATTCTTGTAGTGGTTTTAAAATTGCCAATTTGAATTTCCCGGCCAACGCAACAAATAATGTTGTAGGTTTAGAACTAGCTAAACTCATCAGTACACTTACCCATGTTTTGTTGTGAGATATGATTTTAGGAGAAAGGAAAACAGGCTCAAACTTAAACTATTAAGAAAGCTTATTAACAAAACTAAAAGAATAGTAAAAAAAGGGAAATCAGAATGAAACTTCCAGAATACTTCCCTCCCCTGCCCACTTCTTTTCTTTCCCACTTTACAACATAAAAACAAAACCTGGGATTTTTAAATCAGTTATCACTTCTACAATAATCTTTCCTCAATTCTCATAGGGTGAGAAGTTTTCTTTCTCAACACCCTGGAGATATGTCCACAAGAATACAGTCTTCTCATGGCTTTGCATCTTCACAAAACAGCAGCTGCCCGGTTTAGAAAAACTCTGCTATTTTGAAATTCTTCCCATTTTCACAATTGAGTCAATAGGCCATTGTCAACTTATGAGGTGTCATTTTTAAGGATGAGCTGTTCAAAGGATGAGCTTCACCAATTTCTACAATCATCTTCATCTCCAAGAAACACAAGTCTTTTTCTCTGCTCCCTGAGACACAGAGTCCTCTTCGCTCCCCTCAGAGCACCACTGCTTCTTCAAAGATCTGCTGCCTCTGCTCAAGTTTACACTGAACACTTCATCATCCCCCCATACTTGTTTTCTCTCATGAATTAAAGGAAATGCTATAGTTATTATAGTCCATCTCCATGGTATTACCAAAAGAACTTTCAGTCCCAATACTAGGACATCTCCTCATTCCCTCTCTCCTCATTCTGGTACTTAAACTCTTTCTCAACTGACCCTGTTGTTTTCATGTTGCCACTCTCTGATTTTCTCTCACTCAAGGGAAGAATCGTGCCCTGCAGGTCTCATCTGTGCACTGAAAGGGTTAACATTTCACCCAGGCCAGGAACTGGCTGAAATAGTCACAGTGATGGATTGGATTGCAGACAAGCTGGGCTCGCTCTCTCTCTCTCTCTCACTCTCTTGGCACCAAGCTTGGGGGGGACCGCAGTGGAAAGTGGGGAAAGAGGAGGAGAGGGCCTGTCCTGGCCCAGAGCCTGGGGAAATCCCACCTCGACACGGCCATGGGTGGGGGCGGGGGTCACCGGAGGCAGGACCTGGACCCCACTCTGGCTGGAGGGGCCCCCCTGGCCTCCCATTCCGCGCAGGAGCTGCTGGGGCCCGGCCCATTCTGGGCCGTGTGAGCCACACTGGAGCAAGGCCTGGCCTCTCCCCCAAACAGCTTTTCTACCTTCAGAAGCTGGAAGCCAAAAGGGGAAGTTCGCAGCTTCCTGGGCTTTAAAATGGGTTATTCACGGGGATGGATCCAGCTTCTCAATAGTTTACAAAGCTGTCAGTTCTCAGAACTGGCCAGCTATTGGCCCTTTCTGAACAGAGAGAAGCTCCCAAGAGCCTCTCTCAGGAAAACTATTTCCGTAAATGCTTCCCTTCCTTCCTCCTTAATATTAACTAATATCAAACTAGCGCAGTCATAATGACCTCTATGGTTCCATGAGTTCCCACAGTCCCACAGTGATCTCCATGGATCCATTGGGCTATGCAATGTCACTCTTGCCCCTTGAATCCACGAGGCTGCAAAATGTCCCAAGGGCTCTTTGTTTCCACAGTGTAACAATGTGTGGTTTCATGAGGCCCCATGGTATCACAATGGACCTTTGGTTCCATGGGGTCCCGCAGTAGCACAGTTGTCCCTTGGTTCGATGAGACCCTGCAGTATCACCATGGTCTCCATGATTCCATGAGGCTCCGTAGTGCCACAACAGCCTCCTTGGATCTGTTGGGCTCCGCAGTGTCACAATGGTCTCCGTGGTTGGATGCAAACCCACAGTGTCACAAGAATCCCCTGGTTCTGTGAGGTTCTATAGTATGACAACAGCCCCATTTTTCATATAACAACAGCAAAGGTTCCATGAGGCTGCTCACTGTCACACTTCCCCCTTGGATCCATGTGACTCTGCAGTGTCACTATGGTCTCCATGATTCCATGAGGTTCTGTAGTGTCAAAATGGTCTCTGTGATTCTTTGAGGCTCCATGGTGTTCCAGTGATCTCTTCGTACCCTAAGGTTCTGCAGGATCACAATGGCTACTTGGATACATAGTGCTATGCATCATCACTATGGTGTCAAGGATTCCATGGGCATCCCCAGTGTCAAAATGGCCCCTTTGTTACACAAAGCCCTGAAGTGTCACAATGGCCTCCAGGTTACATGTGGCCCTGCAGGTTCACAAGGGTCTCCACAATTCCATAAGGCCCCATAGTGTCACAATGGTCCCTCTGTTCCATAAGACCCCACAATGGATTCCATGATTCCATGGGGCCCTACAGTGTCACAATGGCCTCTTGGGGCCTCATGGTTTAACTGCACAGCCTTGTGTAACCAAGAAGCCAATTGTGAGACTGCAGGACCTCATGAAATCATGGTGACCATTGTGGCTTTGTGAGGCCTCATGGAAAAATGTTGCATTCTGTGGTATCAGGATCAGTTCTAGGAAGGTCTGGTGACCAGCATGAGACACAATGAGACGAGTTTCTGCATGTTTAAATCCAAAGATCCATTTATTTGGGGCGACACCAATACAGGAATACCCTCAGCTTAACCCATATGTAGAGAACCCCGAACAGGGGCAGAGTGGTGGGATTTATAGGGGAAGGGCGGAGTTTTACCATTCCCAGGCTTACCTTCTCCAAGGCAGAAGGGTGGGGTCCACCCTTCCTGGGACTCAAAGCCATTTTTTCCCCTGGGTGGGAGAACTCCGCAGAAAAAAGGGGCATTTATGAAAATTTCAGCTTCATGGAACCAAGGGACAATTATGACACTGTGGAGGCCTATGGAATCAAGGAGAGCATTGTGACACTGCAGGGCCCATGGTACCAATGGGCCACTGTGACACTGCAAGGCCTCAGTGAATCATGGACACCACTGCGATCCCATGGGGATCATGTACCCAGTGGTCTCTTGACACTGTGGGGCCTCATGGAACAGAGGGGCCATTGTGACACTATGGGCCCCATGGAACCAGGGAGACCATTGTGAGAGTGCAGGGCCATGGTACCATGGGGCTGTTGTAACACATGGAGCTGCATGGAGTGAAGGAGCCATTTTGACACTGTGGGGTGTAATGGAATCATAGAGACCACTGTGAGACTGCAGGACCTCATGGACTCCTGGAGACCATTGTGACACTGTGTGGCCTGGTGTACCCAAGAGGCAATTGTGACACCACAGGGCCTTGAGGAAACCAGGGGGCCGTTGTGACACGACAGGGCCCCATGTAACCTTTCTGATCATTGTACACCATGGGTCCCTAGGGAACCAAGAATTCCATTGTGACACTATGGGGCATCATGGAATTTTGGCAACCCTTGTGAACCTGTGGGTTCTCATGGAACCAAGGAGAGCATTGTGAAACTGTGGGGCCCCATGGAACCAAGAGGCAATTGTAACACTGCAGGGCCTCAGGTAACAAAGGGGCCACTATGACACTGCTGGGCTTTGTAGAAGCAAGGGGGCATTGTGACATGGAAAGGCATTGTGGAAATAAGGAAAATTGTGACACTGCACAGCCTCATCAAGCCGAGAAGGCCAATGTGAACCTACATCATACAGAACACTGTGACACTGTGGGACCCCAGAGAAGCAAAGAGGTCATTGTGAGACTGCGGGACCTCATGGAGTCATAGAGACAATTGTGACATTGGAGCCTCATAGAACCAAGACAGCATTCTAACACTATGGGGCCCCCATGGAAAACATTGAAAACATTGTTACACTGTGGGTCCCCATGAAACCAAGAAGACCATTGTGAAACTATGGTAATGGAGACCATTGTGACATGGTGGGGTGTCATGGAACCAAGAGGCAATTCTACCCTCTGGGGCCCCATGGAACAAAGGAGAGAATTGAGACAGTGGAGGGCCCATGGTACCTAGGGGGTATTGTGACAGAGCCCACAGGACCTCATTGAATCATGGAGAGTTGAGACAGGACATCTATGCCTCCCCTCCTCTCTACCACAGATAGCTGGTGCATAAAGAGATAAACCAGGCTGCAATGCTATTACGATCCGCTCGTACGAGCAGGGGTCATGATGGCTTGTTTTCCTGATCTCAGAGTGCAAAAGACACACTGCAAATGGGACTTTCAGTTTAATCACAGCAGTGCACTTTTATTGAGTGCTAACCATTATGCAATAGAAAAGGGAGAGAGAGATGTAAAGAAAACCAAGTAGAGGAGAGAGAGAGAGAAGAGGATATAGCTACCAAGGGAGAGACGAAGTCCTCGTGGTCCAGCCAACAGATTCGTCTTCCTTCCATGGGGGTTAACCAAAGTGGCTTCACAACATTAAGTTTATATAGTCTTTCTCCAGAGTGAGTGGCATCAGGCCAAGAGGAGGGGGAGGCTTTTGTGATAAGACCATTGCTCCATGCCTGGTATATCCGCCAGATACTGCACATTGTGATGTGTCAGCCTTGCATCACTGTGAGATATGTGCAGGGATACAGTCCAGTCCTTGAGCTAGAATCCGCTCCCACCAGGACAGAACTGTAGTTGGGGTTTTCAGGGTCTTAGCCTCTGTCCTTGTGACAGTTGTGAGGCAGCTTAGAGAAATTCTGGACCGCCTCTTTAAATGACCAGCAAGGCGTCATCTCTGGCAAAAAAAGTGCTCTGGCCTCAGCTAAGACTCAGCATCTTGGCCTGGAGAGCAGATGTGGGAAGACATAAAGGAAACATTCTTGACTAAGAGCTACTTTTTTAGAAACTGTAAAAGACACACAAGCTATCACAGAGGCAGAAGGCGTAAGGGACTTCTCCCCGGAGTTTGGACACAAAATCTGTGGTTACTTTCCTGGGGATTTAGGGAAAGGATCTTGATGTGTGCGCCACCAACAACTGGATGGTAAGATACATTGAATCCTAGATTATATTATTTCTTCACTAGCTGTAAAGTTAATAGGTATCTTTGGCTTCGTGCTATATATGTATCTACTAATAATTTCTCTTTTTCTCCTTAATCCTGTGTAGTATTAGTTTAAGTCTTATGTCTGTTAGTTTTCTGTCCATTAAAATAAATAATTCATTCTATAAGAGATCAAATCCAACCATTGTTAAAGATCTTGTGAATGACAGTGGGTATTGACATGCTGGCCGCCTCCACAAAGCTACTGCCTGCTGCCAGAGGCCTGGGCAAATGGCAAGGGCTTGTCTAAACCACCACATCCATTCATAACAAGAATCACTGTGATCCTGCAGGGCTTCCTGTAACCAAGGGGTCATTGTGACACTGTGGGGCCTCTGGAAACAGAGGGTGTATTTGGATGTTGTTGGGCCCCTGGTACCAAGGGGCCACTGTGACAGTGCCAGGCATCATGGAACCAAGGGTCCATTGTGACACCCTGGGGCCACATGGAACAAAGGAGACTTTGTGACACTGTAGGACCACACTGAATAATGGAGACCACTGTGACACTGCGTGGCCATGTGTGACTAAGAGGCCACTGTGACACTGTTGTACTTCATGGAATCATAGAGACGATTGTGACAGTTTGGATTTGTGCACGCAAAGATCCAACGTGGTACTGCTGGGCCTCATTGCACCACAGGGCCCTTGTGATATTGCAGGGCCTCATGGAAGCAAGGAAGGCATTGTGATACTATAGGGCCACACTGAATCGAGGACACAATTGTTACACTTTGGGCCTCCATGGAACCAAAGGTCCATTGTGACAGTGTGGGACAGTGTGTGACAGCACTGTGAGGCCTCATGGAACCAAGAGGAAATTGTGACTCTGTGAGGCCACATGAACCAAGGAGGCCTGAATCTGTGAATCTGTGGGGGCTCATGCAACCAAGAGGCAACTGTGACACTGCCAGGCCTCATGTAAATAAGGAGCCATGGTGACGCTGCAGGGATTTGGAGAAGCAAGGGGTCAATGTGACCCCAGGGGAAATTGTAGCAGTGCTTGGCCTCATGAAGCAAAAGAGGCCATTGTGACACTGCAGAGCCTCAATAAATCATAAAGACCACTGTGACACTGTGTGGCCTCATGGAATAGAGGGATCACTGGGACACTGTGGGTGACCATGGAACCAAGAAGCCCTTTGTGAAACTATGAGGTCTCATGGAGCCAAGGGACAGTTGTGACACTCTGGGTCCCTATGGACCACAACCACCACTATGATACTATGGGTCCTCATGGAATCATTGTGACATTGCGGGGCCTCATGGAACAGAGGGCCATTGTGATACAGTGGGGACCCATGGATCTAAGGAGCCATTGTTACAATGTGAGTATCTATGGAATCAAGATCATTGTGGCATTTTGGAGCTTCATGAATTCATGGAGACTGCGGTGGCATTGTGGAGTCCTGTGGAACCAAGGGGCCATTGTGACATTGCTCGGCCTCATGGAACCATGAAGGGTATTGTGACACTCCAGTCTCGCATGGAACAAAAGATCCATTGTGACACCGTGGGGCACTATGAAACTAAAGGGGCAATCAGGACATTGTGCTACCCCATAGAATCATGGAGACTATTGTGACACTCTGGGGCTTCATGGAAACAAGAGGGAATTGTGACATTACGGGGTTTCATGGAACTATTGAGACTATTGTGACACTGTGGGTCCCCATTGAAGCAAGGGACCATTGTGACACTGCAGAGCTTTCTGGGATCCAGAAGACCGTTTGGGTCCACACTGAATCATGGAAATCATGATATTTTGGGCCCTTATGGAGACAACTGTGAGACAACCCTCAGTTTTGGGGCCTCATTGAACAGAGGGGCCATTTGACACTGCAGAGCATTCTGGAATCCAGAAGACCATTGCAACACTTTGGGTCCTCACTGAATCATGGAAATCATTGTGACATTTTGGACTCTCATGGTACCATGGAGACAACTGTGATATTTTGGGGCCTCATTGAACAGAAGGGCCATTGCGACACTGTGATACACCATGGAAGCAAAGGGAGCATTATGAGACTGCAGAGCTCATATTACCAAGGAGCCATTGTGACACTGTGGGGCCACGCTGAACCAAGGGTCCATATGTGACACTGTGGGGCCTCATGGAACCAAAGGGCCATGGTGACACTATGGGACCACATTGAATCATGGAGACCATAGTGAGAATGCATTTCCTTGTGTAATCAAGATGTCATTATGACACTGCAGAGCCTCATGGAACCAAGGGGCCATTGTGCCTGTGGGGCCTCATAGATCCAAGGGGCAGGTGTGACACTGCACGGCCTCATGGAACCAAGGAGACCACCATGACACTGGAGGATCTCGTGGAACAGGGGCCATTGTGACACTGCAGGTGCCCATGGAACCAAGGGGCAATTTTGACAAAAATTTCTCATGGAAACAAGGATCAGTTTTTACATTGCAGGGTCATCATGGAGCCAAGAGTTTCATTGTGACATTTGTGACAATGTGGGGCCACACGGAACCAAGGAGTGATTTTGATGTTGCAGAACCTTGTGTACCCAAGGGGACCTAGTGACTGTGCCCAATGGAGCCATGCAGAGCAGGCAGTTATAAGAAATAGTACCACAGAAAAGGTTTCTGGCAGAGCTGGATCCACCACTTGTACTCACTGGATGCCCCATTGCATCCATTCTTCTTCCTCTTGCCTATAGAAAAGCTACAGGATCAGCACTCACTGAGTGGGATCCCCAGAATGCCACCAGACAATTCCATGCACCTGGGGGTTACCAGATTGGAGCTTCCAGACACCAAACCCAAATCCAATGAGGATGATGATGACAGTGATGATGGACAAAATGACCACAACGGGATGAGATTTGAGCTGGATTGTGGCTCTGGGAAGCTCAGGTGGGTGAGGAGGATGGCAAACCCTCCTCCATGCCAGTCCATGCTCCTGAATTCCTCAGTTCCAAATTCCCAGTTCCACATAACCAGCCTTACCCCTGGCAATGATCCCAGGCTCTGGCATTCCAAGATGCTTTACCGAGCACTGGTACTGATCCTGCTCCTCTGACAGTGCCATGATCCTGGCTCAGGTGTAGAAGGTGCCACTGCAGTTGGGAATGATCCCATCCCACTCCTCCTGGATTCCCTTTTATCCAGATGATCCAGAATAGTCCTGGTGTAGAATCTGTATATTTGGCAGGACAACATCAGGATTCAATGTTCCACTTTTCCAGACGTGGGCATTGCAAGCCTCAAGGAATGGAATAATGGTGAGATGCATCCATGGATTTCCCATGAGATTGGGATTGAGATTCATCCATAGAATTCCCATAGAAATCCCAGTATCTCGGCTTGGCTCTGCCAGCCATCCCTGGTATCTGTGGCTCCATCCCCCCCTGCTTGCTGCCAGTGCTCAAAGGGCCCATCCAGACACCCTGTGGACAACACTGGGGGACCCCTGGGAGGGGCTCCAACAGCACCACTCACAGGAAATGCAGGGAGTGCAGAACTGGGGGGACACAGAGGTGTTTGGGAGGCCTGGGAGGACCCAAGGGGAGAGGCTGATGGGCCATGGGGAGCTCACAGGCAAAGTAAAGTGAGAACTGGGAGAGCTGGGAAAGACAGGAAGAGGCTTTGGGAATCCCAGAGTCATGAAAAGGAGCATTGTGAGCTGAAGAGACCCAGGATGGGCAGGAAGGAGGGTCTTGGGAGTCCTTAGCTTTGAGGAATGGGGGGGCTGGGAAAGACAGGAATGGAGGTCCAAGAGTTCCCAGGAATAAAGAAAAGAGGGGATCTGGAGCCTGGAAGAAGTGAGATGCCTGGGAAAGTGGCTGTGGAGGGAGTAGTGAGGATTTCTGCTGGAAAAGGTGGTGCAGAGGCATCCCCATGCCCAGAAATGGGGGATCAGTGGGGTCCTGGTGCTAGGGAAGGAGGATTGAGGTGTTCAAGGGGGTCGCCGGGACAAGGAATTCCG